>ML795669.1:19815-33781 GCA_009831015.1 Picea engelmannii | reverse complement strand
GTGAGACACTGGGCCTTACTAGCCCTAAGTCTAGTAACTCCTTCAACTGCATTTGCAATTCACAAAGTTCTGGCACCGTCATCCGATACAGAGTCTTAGATATTGGTTCTGCACCAGGTTTTAGCTCAATAGTAAAATCAAGCAGGTAACCCTGGTAACTCGTTCGGAAAAACATCCTGAAATTCTGACAATACCGGGTACTGATCTAATGAGGGTCCCTTCCTTTCATTCACTGCTTCCACTACATAAAGTCGACACCCTTGTCTAGAGCATCGCTTGACCTTCATAGTTGATATAAGGCATAATGACACTTTTCTCTATACACCCTGGATCTCTACTGGTCTTCCTTCATCATTGACACAAAGCACCCTCTTTGCGAAACAATCTACCAAAGCTCGATGAGCTTATAACCAATCCATTCCAATGATTAGGTCATACGCCCCAAGAGCAGTGACGTATACCTTTAACCTGGTAGTGCACACTCCTAGGTCTACTATACAGTTATCGACACTGGGTCCTACATCTTGTTTTTCCCCCGAAGCCATCTCGACTTGTTTAAAGTCATCATGCTCGTAGGCTGCCAGCCCATTCCTTTCTAATGCAGATGGTGAAATGAAACTATCTTTCGCACCAGAATTAAACAAAATCTTAACATTGACATGATTTAGCGTACCTGATGACTCTACTACTGTGGATTGATGTTCGGCCTGGCGGTTATTAACTGCTGCGTAAATTTGGTGGCTGCTACTTGATCTCCCCATCGGTGCCCTTCCTTCTCTATGCACAAACCTTTATTGTAACTCTGGGCAGTCCCATTGGTAATGGGGTCCTTCGCATCTCCAACAAGAAATACGAGATTGAACCGGTGCACTGTTATGTGGTTGACTCTGAAATGAGTTCCCTCCCCTGGAACCCCTGCCCCTACTAGTTGTTCCCCTAGATGGTCGTGGACCTGTCTGCACCGTTGGCGATGAACGAGATGCTGCACTAGCTGCCATTGAAATCCCTGTAGCTACTGTCCTTGGCACGACCCTGTTACCATATGGTGGTGGCCTTGAGCCCCCTCCCCTAGGAAATGTCCTTGGTGCCTTTCCTACGAATCCAGGGCGATGCGGAAATGTCGTTCTTGTACCCCCAGTTAAGTTCATGTGTTCTTCCGCGTAACACGCATGTTCCACCGCTTCCACTACTGAAGATGGTTTCCACATCCGCACCATAGCTCTTATCTTCGGGTTCAATCCATAGACGAAGCGCTCTGCCTGTCGTTGGTCATTGTCCATATACGAAACGTATTTGACCAGTTCCATAAACCTGATCTCATATTCTTCTACAGTTATGTTTCCTTGTACTAAGGCATGAAATGCCCCTACCTGTTGTTCCTCGTAGTAGTCTGGTAGATATTTCCTTCGGAAACTCTCCTCGAAAAGTTCCCAAGATACTGTGTCTGGGGTAAGGTGTAGTTGTCTTTCCAAGTTTCCCCACCAGTTCAAGGCGCTGTCTCTTAACTAAAAAATTGCAATCTTTTCCTTCGATTTGGACGCATAGTCCCTCAAGGAAAAACACCTTGTCATGCCTTCCAACCATGCTTCCACGCGTTCACTGGCACGACCTCCAGAAAACTCCAGAAGTTTGATCTTCTGCAATTCTCGCGTGATGTCTTCAGGTGGAAGTCCTCCCCCTGAGTCCCTTGACGCTTCTGGATTACCCGTTCCAGATGGTGGAGGTTCCACTTCAGTCCCTGTTGGTTGGCGCCCCTTTAAAGTCTCGTTAATGGCTTCTAACGAACGTAGTATGAGGGCTAGTTCGGGCGATGGTGGTGGTGGTGTTGGCGGTGCCCGTGACGATGCTCCTCTGCCTCGACCCCTTCGAGTCCTGACCATATCGTATACTTTAACCTACATCACTCCAAAGTTGTCAGGGTGAGTTCAAGGACGTTTCAAATTGGTGCTACTTAAACTTAGAAACAGGGTTAGGCGTAAGTTTTCTTTACTTGTCTGTAAACAGACATTACTCCATTAGGGGATTGGCTAGGTTTGGGTTAGGATTAAGCGTCTAAGCTTGGTTTCTTCGCCCTTGCGAAAAGAATTATTGGTTCCCTTGTCCTGTAGCTACGTTAGCCTTGTGCTTTACTCGTCATTATCTAGTGCATATGCCACCTCCTTCCCGCTTGTCCTAGTCTAATCCCTAACATCACTAATTACTTTAATGTAGATTAACCTTATACTTAAATAGAATAATTAATTTAAAATTATTATTACACTAATTCAACCCAATTAACCTTTCTTTAATTTTACTAACTTGACCTTATATATATATATATATAAATAAATTATTTAATTTACTCAAAACTATTTTCACACTTTAAAAATATAAAAATAAACGAACACACGGATGGATTCGGGCACGCATGGATTCCACGTGCCCGTCTGACTTCCTCTAGTTCCCTCATATCTAACCCCATCATTCTACACCTGTCAGCTTTTCGACTCTCTACGCGTCCTTCCTCTGCCTCCACTTTCTCATCCGTTGGGACTTTCCTCGCATCAGTCCTTGTCCACCACAGATCTGCCTCTGCTCTGTTCAGAGGTTTCTAGAATCTCCCTTGCCATGGATCACATCCTTGCCATTGTTCTGAGCACCTTGCTAGTGCTGGGTATTGTTGTATCTGCTGCCAGATCATTTGCAGAAACAGAGTATATTGATATGGTCACTGACAAGATCCAGGACCTGGAGTCCAGTCTCTTTAAAATATTGGGAACCAATCCCAAGTCTATACAATTTGCGGAGTTCGCTCTCAGGTCTGGTAAGAGGTACGATTCAGTCCGCCAGCTTGTGCACAGTTTCAGTACCTTCATGAAGAACGCGGAGTTGATCGAATCAAGAAATTGCATAACCGTTCCTTATACTGTGGTAATGAATGGTAATTTCCTTTTTTTTTTTTTGCAGTGCGAAATAAAAATGATTTGCTTGTAATTCCAGCTCTGTACGGATTTTGGTGTTCTGCTTTCGGTTTATTTCTTTTGTATTTAAAAAAAAATTCATTCATCTGTGTATATGAATGTAGTTAGATATGTATATATGTAAGCATATACATTGTCTTCCCGTACTGACCACGACCTTTTGCACCTAACTGTTAAATTCCCGACTCAGTTTCGGGTTTCGGGGTTTCGTAATCTCCAATGTCGAGAATTTCTGTCACTTCAAACTCCCGATTGCCGATTCACAGATACGACACTTTATGTACTAGCCCTCCAGGCTAGACATCCATCTCATATGACCACAGTTCCATGTGACCCCAGCCCTGTCCTACATCGGAGTTTCGGGTTTCTAAATGTCGAACCTCACAAGTCCTTAGGACTCGCGATTCTCCGATCCCCGATATGCTCCTAGCGCATTATCCCTCCAAACTATGCTCGTGGTCCACACGACCTCTCCTTGTGACCGCAGTCTTATCCCTTATCGAGATTTCAGGGTTTTCAATACCCTGATACCCCTGTCCACGAGACTCGCGATCCCTGATATGCCGATGCACTCCCTTCAGACTTTAGCCCCTCTTGGCTATGCTCTGGTCCCATTGGACCCTCTCCCATGTGACCACCGTCATACTCCCTGTCGGGATTCGGGGTTTCGCGACTCTCGCTGTCACGATCCTCTATCCTCACAGTCTCCCGATTACCGATCTAATGATGCGGTACTTGTGCGTTAGCCCTTCAGCTAAGCTCTTGGCCCATATGACCATTATACCATAAGGCCACAGCCTTGTCCCTCATCGGGGTTTCAGGTACCGCAATATCGAAATGCATGAACCCCGTGTCTACGGGATTCCCGATATCCCGATACCCGATGCGCCTCTTCCTTGCGTGTTCGCCCCTTTTGGCTATACCGAGGTCCATGTGACCTGCTCTGGTATGAACGCTGCCTTGTGGCTTCCCATTGGGGTTTCGGTCCTTCTCGAGCAAGAATTTCTTCACTTCAAATTTCGCGATGCCTTTTAGCGTTTACCTTTGGTCAACGAATGGTTAAAATTTTACAAAAATATAAATTTTTCCAGCGCCCCCATAAAATTTTATTTAAAGTGGGTTATAACTTTAACTTTTGCGAGTTAACTGTTAATGAAATCGGGATTCGGGGTTTCCCGTAACAAAGAATCATGAAACCCCGATCTCCAATTTCGCGATGTGATTAAGGCCTAATTAAAACATTAATTAATTAATCCTTTTTAACGAAGGTTTAAGAGTTAAGTTAATCACGTCGCGGTTTCGGGGTTTGCGATTTTGTAGTGCATGGATACCTTGTCCATGGAACTCGCGATATCCCGATCTGCGATGCAATCTGCCACCTATCCACCGTTGACCCTTCCGTGGGCCCCACTGTCCCTTGGCCCATCGGGAAATCGCGTTTCACGATTTCGTAGTGCATGGATAACTTGTCCATGGGATCCGCGATTTCCCGATCCGCGATGGCCCGATGGACGACCTCCTGTCGGGACCCTTCCCGACGGCTCTGATCACTGCCACGCGTCCTTAGAATGGATGGTCTTGGTTGTCTCTCGCTGTTTCGTGGTTTTCAATGCCAAAGTGCATATGTCCACGGGATTCCCGATTCCTCGAATCCCGACTCTCCGGTTTGCTGATAGCTAGCCCCCCCAACTCATCGGGGTTTTGGACTTCGCGATTTCGAAATGCAGAGATTTCGTGTCCACAAAATCCCCGATATGCCGATCCTCGACTTTCTTCGGATCTCCGACACGCGTCCCACCCTGATGGACGGTCCAGATCCGATCTCGCTATTTCGAGACTTAAAATGTCCCTACTTCCTTGACCTCGTGAATCCCGATTTCACGAACGTCGATATCCCGATGCCTTCATACCTCTCATCAGGATTTCTCCTCCTGTCCTCAAGGACTTAACTCCCTCGCAACTCCATGCAGATCCGACGACTGTCGGGTATCTGCCCGAGATTTGACGGCTCAGATCCGTTCTCCGGCATAATAGATAGCTCTGTTTTTCAGATAATGATAGTTGCGTGAGCATTATGTGGTGTCAAAATTTCTCTCTTCGACACGGTTAAAATTGTATGGGTCTATTGTTCCTGAGATTTTTCATTATTAAAATTCACCGAGGCTAATACAGGCAAGTAGTTTACACACTTCCTGTGCGATACAAGTCTTCCGAATCTCCCTTTTTCCTGCTGCGTTTTGGCAACTCCTCTTTTAGGTAAGTTCGAGATGAAGTAGGCCTTTTCAAGGTCTTGCAAAAGTCCTATTGCATTTTATATAGTATAATTCGTGTAGTTATTGAATCTTGCCAACTTCAAGCCTTCGATAGAAGCTTCCCTCGACATTTTCATCGATTTCAGGTGTCAATTTTACCCGAAACTTCATTGACAAGTATTGCTCAAATAAAATTAAGTTATCACTTCTCTTTTTCTTGCTTAAAAGCTTTATCAGGCTGCTTTAAGGGTAGCCATTTGTGGGAAGTGATCCTTCAAACTATCTGGTTTGCTGCCACTATTTTAAAAGGCATTCCTTTGAATATTCAGACTAAGACTGTATTAGCCATTTATGATCCAGTAAAAGGGTATTACCTAAAACGGTTGCTTGTGATATATATGAGACCATTTGCTTGGATAAGGTAGGGGTGCTATCTTGAGTATATTTTCTGATACTGTATTAGTCGTATTGGGTCAAGCTGAATGTTGCTTGACATAATCTATTAAGACGCAACTGATGTGTTTTGCTCACAGGTTAAGCGTGGCTGGAGTTAGCGTTTGGGGATTTGGCCCTTAGGCCCAGATTTCAAACTAAGACGCTCTGATACCATGTGTAGCAACCATATACTTTTAAACATCATTTACTTTCATAAGCAATTTATTTCATGAACTGAGATAATAACTTCATAACATAACAACAATCTTCATAATAGAAACTTCAGTAACTTAAATTTATCAATGAATAATGATTGCATGGCAGAATGAAATAAACAGTTTAACAAATTACCTGGTTCTGATGCTAATTTATGTTGCCTTGCTGCCTTGCTGTTGCCTCCCTGCTACCTGAAACATAGACCAACCTAGCCACAACCAAAGAATAACTGCCCAAAACCTACTGTCCTCCCTGCTAACTAGGAAAACTACCTAGCTCCAGGATATCTATGGATATCCTGGCCCCCGTGCCCAAAACCTCCAGCAACTCAGTGCCTCAACTGATCAAGCCACAGCCAGAAACTCTCTGCTCACAACAAATCTCACAATCCTCCCAGAATCCATCCTATGTCCCATGCCCCTCACGTAAACCTCCCCCTTTCCTTATTCCTCCTTCACCGACCCATGTCTTTACTTCCTCAACCACCCCCGTGCATGTCCCTTATCCTTCCTTTAATGTTTTATCTTCTCGGGATTAACAGGTTATCCCTTGTTGGGTACGTAACCATTTTTATAACATATAACATTGATCTCTTAAATTTATTTCTCATGTCATTAAATGTAACTTGTAGTTAAATATTTAATTAGTTAATCACAATTATATCCTTTAATTAATTAATAACTCACTTTATTAAGATCATTGAATCATCTTTGTTTAATTAATACCTTGTTAACACAATTAATTCCCCTAATTAATTTTACTTTATAATTCTTAAACATTTATCCAACTAGGGTCGTTACATGCATTGAATAAAATAAATTTCACTTTGCATGTGGTGCATAAGATATGTGTGTACACCGTTATCGATGTGTTACTGTTTTTCAGGCACATCGAAGATTTATTTTTTTTTGGACAAAAATTGTGTTTGCATATTTTGAAATAAATTTCTCATTGACTAAAAAAACTTATGTTTTTATGTATGATGCTGATGTAATTTATATGTTAATTATGCAGAAATGTCAATGCATGGAGGAGAAACAACAAAGACTGGACTAGTACAATATGGTTCGAGAGTGGGAGGCCAGAGAGAGGGAGAGGGATTTGTACCCTTGGGCTAGTACTGCAGCTACGCAACTCCTCTTTAGGAATGTATGCCTCCTCAAGTACTACGAGGAGGCTACATATCTGAAGGGGAGTTCCGCCTTTCTTACGCGGCTGATTCGTCGATAGGATGCCCATCATCATGCATTCATAATTGGTCCTCATCAGTGGTATCATCCCATCGAGGAGGATATTTATTTTATCACTCGACTATCTAGGAGAGGAGAGGATTTTCCCCAGTTTCCTGATGTCCCAGTGGGTGTTGCAATTGAGAGTCATCTTGCCTACTCTCAGAGGTATATTGCACAGGATATACCTTCTCCTGGTGATTTTTATGTGGCTGGTGGATAGTTATTCATTGCCTCATTCGATGTAAAGGACGCTAGGTGCCTCTCAATGTTATTGTCGACCATTTCACACTTTATTAGTGATGATCAACACATTAGTTGCACGCTTTTATATTATGTTGATTCTTTAATATAGAGGCCACAACTTAGTAAGTGGTATGTCATTTTCTTGAGGAAGTTTTGTATAACACTGGATAGATGTCATGTTATGATAGATGGGAGGGAGAACTTCCCATTTTCTTCAAAGTTATTTTGTTTTCTTTTTGAGAGGTTTCCAGAGACGAGACTTAGTTTTGTCCGTGGGCCTCCTAGGACGATGACCGAGGTGTGGATGCACATGTTGGGCGAGATGATGCCCAAGAGGGGCATGCTTGATTTTCCAGCTAGGATTTTCATGGAGTCACTTGATCTATTATCTAGTGAAGAAGATCACGTTTTCATGATGGTGTCGTGCCCTTACGGAAGGATGGATTGGCGAGGATGTATCAACATCCTCTTCACAACGGATGAGCCACCAGATGAATGATGTAAGATTTAAATTAATATTGTTTTTTCATTTTATTGTCTTACTTAATTCGAATAAATTTATTCTAGCATGTTCTTTAACGTATTTTATTAAAAATTTTAATGAAATTGTCGACTAATTATTAACTTGTGTTATATTTTGCAGATGTTAGCACATTTTTTGGGGACATGCCTCCTCCCTCGCCACCTATTGTAGACGAGGAGATGGTTGAGGTTGCGGTGGGTCAGGGTCCTCAACCACATATACCACCCAGCATGCGGCGTAGGCAAGATCTCAGATATAGGATGGAGGTGTGTGACAGATTGAGTGTAGTTTTGGTTGGCGCGGGAGTCTGCCCTGTCCATATGAGAGACATTAGGGATGACCCTAATCTCTTGCATCTCTGGATGAACTTTTCGTGCGATATGATGTATCTTATGCATCATATTGTTGGAGTTGTCAGGTTATTGGTAGGGATGAGGGATGACACGTCCTCCAACACTGATGATGATGAGGGTGGTGATGATGATCATCAGGGTGATGAGGTCGGTGCTTCTGCTTCAGTACCTCCTCCTAGTCCTCCTCTGGGTGATAATATTGATCATCAAGATGGTGATCATGGTGCTTCTTCTTCAATACCTCGTCCTCGTCCTCCAGGTGCTGATGTTGATAAGGGTGCAGGTGATCATGGAGATGTTGTAGATGAGTGTGGTGATGTTGCAAATTAGGGTGGTGGTGGTGATTCTGCTTTAATACCTCCTCCTTCTTCACCTCGCCCAAATGAGCAAGGCACATCACCTATTCCTCCACAACATGCTTTGCCTGAGAGACTACGACTATATATTTAATTATAACAATTATTTGTGTTGTTGACCATATATGTACATTATAGCAATTATTTTACTTGTTCACACACACACACACACACACACACACACACACACACACACACACACATATATATATATAACATTTTTTTGTTCATGTTGATGTACTTAATTTATATGTTGATGTTGATGTACTTAATTTATATGTTTATGTTGATGTTGATGTTAGGTCATGTTATATAATTTTCTCCATAAAGTAAAGTACTCTTAATTTACTACTTTATTTTTGAATATATCTAAAATAAAGTGCTCATGTCTAAAACAAGTGAAATTAGCAGCAAAGCTACTTATACCTGACTTTTAGAAATGTTTTGATATATTAACTGTATATAGTAAAAATGATAGATTTAAATAGGTTAGATTACAACATTTCTAATTAAGTTATTATGTTGTCATTTTTATATTTGAACATGATGAAAATAAAAATACCTAGTTTATCGTGTTTTTGTAGTTAAGAGGTCTTGAAAAGTAAATAAGTTATAAAAAAGAATAAAGATATGTCTTATGTTATTAATTAAAGTTTGGGAAAGTTAAAAGTAAATTATATTAATCTTCAATCTTACTTTGTATCACAATTTTACAAACTAAAATACCAAGTTTATCATGTTTTTGTAGCCAAGAGGTCTTGAAAAGTAAATAAGTTATAAAAAAGGGTAAAGCTATGCCTTATGTTGTTAATTAAAGTTTGGGCAAGTTAAAAGTAAATTATACTAATCTTCAACCTTTGTATCACAATTTTACGAACTAGTTTACTTGAAAGTATGATGTGAGATTTGATCCTCATTTCGAGAATATTGCTTTTGTTCATAAGTTCATAATGAACAATTAAAAATAGTTATGATAAGCTCAATTAGCATTTATAAAATATTTGTGATATTTTAACTTCCTCTTAATTGTAATTTGGTCATATTTTTTTATATTCCCATAATTAATACAAGTCTCAAAATTTCTAATTCAACATTTTTTTACTATACTATAAGGATGCATAAATATCAAACTTAACCAAGAAAATAAACTGGGAGTTGGTCAATTCATAAAACACCATGGGATGAAAGAGTATGTCACCTTTGTGACACTAAGAAGGTTGAAGATGAAAAACACTTTCTCTTAGATTGTCCAGCCTATACCCAGATTAGATCTCGTTTTCAAAATATTTGTCAGACTACCAACCTTCCTAACCTCTTAACTCAACAAAACTATGGTGATATTGGAAAACTTCTCTTAATGCTTTTCGAGCATAAAAACAAAATTCTAAATATTCGCAAGTAATCACTTACCCTCTTAAGGTCCGATAGACCAATTCGGTCTTAGTGAACGTTAATCATCATCATCATCATCATCAATTAAAGTTTGGGCAAGTTAAAAGTAAATTATATTAATCTTCAACCTTACTTTGTATCACAATTTTACAAACTAGTTTACTTGAAAGTACGATGTGAGAATTTGTCCTCATTTTGATTTGTTCATAAGTTCAAAATGAATAATTAAAAATAGTTATGATAAGCTCAATTAACATTTATAAAATATTTGTGATATTTTAATTTCCTCTTAATTGTAATTTGGTCATATTTTTTTATATTCCCATAATTAATACAAGTTTAGAAATCTCTAATTCAACAATTTTTTACTATACTATAAGGATGCATGAATGTCAAACTTAATTGTTGTTGTAATCGATATTAAGAATTGAATTAGCTATTAGGAGTTGTAAAATTTATATCCAATTAGCTATTAGGAGCCGTAAAATTTGTTACCCCCAAATAAAAAGAGGGGATGAAGATAGAGGATAAGGGACAAAAAAATGTTATGATCTACATGTTTAATTCAATTTTTAATTATATATTTATTATTATTATATATTATATGTAATATAAAATTAATATATAATATAATATATTATATTTATTATATTATTTATATTATATTATATTTGTTTATTATATATTATATTATTATATTTATAATATAACATTAATATATAATGTATTTGATTTTTATGTAATATCTTAAGTATATATTATTATATGGGTTTAGAGAGAATGACACATGCATTAGTTATTTAAGGAGAATGATGTTTTTTTTTTTTAAACTCACTCAAGAGGTCATTTTAGATCTTAATACTCCCCTAATTAGTATGTATGAACTCACAATTAAAAACTAATACAATATAATATGATATGGTAATGATAAGAAATAGTGGGTAACAAAAATAAATTTTAAAATTATGATATAAAATATTTGATATTTACAATACAATAATAGATTGTTTTTTAAAGTAAAAGTTAAAATTAAAATACTGAAAGTTCAAATATCATCTAGATTTACAATGGAAACATATTTATATCATTTACACATAACATTTAATTATATCATCCAATAAAAAAATTAATAATATTTCATATGAAATATTAAATACTAGAAACATCWTTTTTTTAATAATCAAAATATTAAATCCACTATAGATTTGAAAACATAAAAGAAGTWATTAAAACATAAAACATGTATAATATATCACTCTCYGTTGTCATCTCCYTGATTATCTTCCTTGCTTGGCATGATAKCAATGTTGTTCTCAAAAACATGTTTTGATCTAGGGTCATGTCTTAATACAAACCACCAATCCCTATCCAACACATCTGGGTAAAAAAACACTTAGTTGCAGTGTTTTGGGAAAACATAAGGCTCCTTAGCTTCATCCCACATATTTTTATAGTTGATACATATCATCCCACTATAACGATATTTATTTACATTATTTCGATCAAAGGTGTCCCACCACTTGCACCTAAAAATAACACGTTGGAAAGAAGAGAAGTCCACTCGAATGATCTCTTGTATCTTTCTGACGTAACCTAACTTCCCCTGTATGGTGTTTTGATTGTAGTGGATAGCACGACTAGATTGGTCGAGCTCAACTTCCACTCCATAGTCTTATGTCACATGTCCATCATCGACATCCTCTGTGCAAAAATGATGTCCATATGCCCACATAGATGGGAACAAATGCACCTATAAAAAAGTGAACAAATCACACTGTCAACACATGTCTAATAACCTGACCATTAAAATATAAAATAACATAGATGTACTTACAATTCAAATGTGCATTACAAAGTTAAAAATTATGTACACAAAGATATTATTACTGAGTTGCTACAACCAATCCCTATGTTTAGTGCATCCTCTTCTTCTTCACACGAGTAACAATCGGATGCACCATATTTCTCTTTGACTTGGTCAACAACCCAAGTGTTGGGGCATATCATTGACATATTTTCTTTTAAATGATCAGGATAAGGCATGCTTCTACCATTCAATCACCTGAATTCTTTTCTGTCACTTTCCCATTTCTTCCTATTCTATTTGTACAATGCGACCCATGACTATGATGCGTCCGAATTGTAAAGAATGAATTTATTGATGGCATCAATTTCTAAATTCGTTGATGTAATCATGAAATGAAACCAACATATAGTACATATGAGATCATGATCAAAATATACATTATGAAGTTCAGTGTGAATAGTTACTTGTATAAATTTGACAAACGATAAGTCACTTACTCTTTATCAAGCGTCTTTTTCCATTCATTTGGAGAAGCTCCCCTTCTCTTTTGTCTTCATCCCTTTTGTTGTCCCAAATCACTGCACCTAGTGTGTTTTCGATCTTCTTGATGTACTCACTTGAATAATAGAAAGACTCATATGATATGTACCCCTCTACCATAGACCCCTCGGGTTTTTCCCTTTAACGAACAAATCCTTTCAATTTCTTCATGTACCTCTCTAAAAAGAACATCCAACGATAGGAGACCACCCTGACTAATTCAACCTCATCTACTAGGTGAATTAGAAGATGCACCTACAAGTCTATGAAACTTGGCGGGACTTCCTTCTCAAACATACAAACAATCTGAGCTATCTCTTGACACCACCGTGGAACACTAGCCATATGAATCTCCTTTGATGTGATCCAACGTACAAATGCAAATAATTTATATATGGCACCTTAGGTCATGGGTGAAGTCATGGTTCATACACCCACACACGAGCAAAGGATAATGACACTATAAAGTAAACAGATAGAAATTATTTATGTTTTATCCCATGGCATAAAAATAAAAATTACAAATAATAAAATCATATTTTTGACATACGTCGTACCTTTAGAAGGTTCAAATAGTCATGTGATTTCAACCCCGATAAATGGTCTTGACGCATAGTGAAGCAATGTCGTAGTGAAGACCCATATAAATAAGACACCTTCACACCCAATATAACTTCCTTTACCAAAGAAAGATCTTATTTATTTAAAATCCATGGGACATTAATTTCTTTGAAAGACCAAGAGGGACCAACATCTCCTCTACTTTCTTATCTTGGCCAAGGTTTCTTTTTAGCTTTTGAAGAAATAAGATCTCTCCTCACAACCAACGTGTCACTTTCTTTCGATGATATGTGCCTCCATAAAGAAGATGAAACATTTTTAAATATATGCATGGGATCTAATCAATGGGAAATATTAATATGCTCCCAATATGGGAGCTCAAAAGAGATAGATTTCCTTTTCATCCCAATGGAAAATTTCTCAACATAGGTGTTGAAGAATTCTGGATCATTGAACACAGGCTCTCCATTTGAATCGAACATTTCTGTAATCTCCTTCTCCTTCTATCTCTCATATGCTCTAAGCCATTATGTTGGTGTCATTATTTTAGGCCTTTGGGTTCTCTCTGGTTTACCATTGAAAGCAAATGTTTCTCTTCTATAAGGGTGTTCTTATGGGAGGAATACCCTCGAGCATTCATACACTGACTTTCGTAGGTGGTTGGACCACCTAGCCTTCAAAGAAGGTCCAAAACATTTCCATCTATGAGAGCCTTTAGTTACAAGATCTGCAAAATTATTGTATACATAGCACGTTAGCGTTTAAGAATAAAACGTTAATCACAATGAATTAGATATGCAAATAAATATGGTTACGTATATAAACAAATCAATAAACATGTTAATTACCAGAGAAAACTCCTAAGTTTGGATAATCATGTGTGGTGTAAGCACATATGCCATACAACGTAAAACTCCTCTTTGTTGCGATGGGTCTTGATACATCGTATACATGTATCCCTTCCCATAATTTCTTCAATTCATCTACCAATGGTTGTAGGTAGACATCCATATGTAAGTTTTAAACCTGCGAAGTAAAGCAATGCATATATATTCTTAAGCAATACAGAAATTAATCAATGGCTCATACACAGAAT
>ML795668.1:465320-490411 GCA_009831015.1 Picea engelmannii | reverse complement strand
GACCAAATGGACGAGCGAATGCTGGATGCAATATGTGAGCGTTTGAAGCCTGTTCTTAGTACTCAAGCTGCCTTTCTTGTACGAGAAGGAGATCCAGTAAATGAAATGCTATTCATTATACGCGGGCACTTGGACAGTTACACGACAAATGGAGGGCGATCTGGTTTCTTTAATTCAACAATAATTGGCCCTGGAGATTTCTGTGGAGAAGAACTTTTAACTTGGGCTTCAGATCCAACACCCAGTTTAAATCTTCCATCCTCCACAAGGACTGTCAAATCCTTGGTTGAGGTGGAAGCATTTGCTTTGAGAGCTGATGATCTGAAGTTTGTGGCAAGGCGATTCCGGCGTTTGCACGGTAAACGGCTGCAACATACATTCCGATTTTACTCCCACCAATGGCGAACATGGGCTGCGTGCTCTATTCAGGCAGCTTGGCGGCGGTTTAAGAAGTGGAAACAGGCAGAGTTCCGACTTAAAGAGAGTTACATCTTACAGGATGTCATCCCACCATCAAACGGTGCTTCTTTTCCTACATTTGGGCTGACCAACTATGCAGCAAACGCAAGGAGGGGAGCTCAGAAGGTTAGGCATCCGGGTAGTCAGGACATGAGTGAAACAACACCCACCTTGAAGAAACCCGCAGAGCCTGATTTTAGTGCTCAAGATGAAGAAGAATTGCAAAAGTTACCTTTGCTGTATACTAGGAAAATCAAATTGATTTCCTAATGAATTCGCGAGAGTAATGATGAAAATCAGATTGCAGAAAACAGGCAAAGCATTAATAGCTTAAAATCTCTGCTCTAGCACTAGACTGTCTCATAAAGGTAATGAACTCTTGTGTGTTTGACGACAGGTAAGAAATAAATCTGCAGTTTATAAATTAGATGAAGGAATGTTCATAGTACATTGAGACCGTTTGGAGACTGAAGAACCACAACAAACACTGCAGTTGCTCTTTTAATTGTCAAGATCCAAAGATGCAAACGTGAAGAAGACGTTCGTCTTTTTCCATCCTGTAGTTGTGTGACTTCTCTATTATCCTTTAAAATTCCTTTTCCTTTGTCTTTCTGTGGATAGTTCATTTTTATAGGACATGGACGAGGATGATCAAAGGCCTCCTCTCTCAATGAAGGTTACATAGTAGAACCTAAAACATTGTTCATTAAACACCGATAAGGTCACTGACTTAATTATTTCTGAATCTCATTCTTATACTGCGGATTGAATGGCAGGATACCCAGAAGAAGTACAGGAGAACTGGATACATTTTTGTTAGTGCACGTTGATATTCTATCTATTTATAAATCTTTTATTATTTTCTAGAAGACATGTAATCCCTTTTTTCATCCTTTTGTCTTTATCCTTTTCTCATCTCTTCATGGCGTTCTTCTTATGCGTGCTTGAATATTATTAATGATTCAATGATGGTTGTCAAATGATGCCAAGAATCCTGCTTGAAAGTAAATTGAGAGATACTTCATGCTTTCCAATGGAATGTGGCATAAACACTGATGCTTTAGTCCCACAAGCAATTAAAAATATTAGACAAAGATCGCAGAAAAATAAATATTTGCATCCTACTATAAACCAGAGTTGGCACTGAAGCTTGAATTGAAATAGATCAGAATCTTAACACCTGCAATCTAAGTAATATACGAGGCCCGCATATTAAGACAAATGTTATATGGCATTGCCATTAAGTGAGATAAGTAAGCCTATTATGTTAAAAGCAAACTATTTGAAAAACGTTTCTATGAAATTTGAGAGTTAATGGAACTTGAAATGTTTGACAATCTAACTGTCATTATGCGGCCTTCAATATTCTAATTAACATCTTATCATTAGACAAAAATAAAAAGTCGGAGCAGATTCATTCATATCGCAACATGGCTACCATTTCCAGTGTTAATACTTCTGCAGTGTCCTTTAACATACACATTGTACCCATCAATTATAGTATTTTTACAAGTTCTATCTTTTTAATGAATCCTTATATTGGTTATAGTTCATTACTGCTTGCTACACTAGGACTCGTCTTTCTATATTGTTTTTGGGTTCGTGATAAGTTGGTTTACAAAAAATGTTTTTATTGTGAAGATACTGCAGAGTCTTTTGTCTCTGGCTTATAGCAGAGGTATTGGATTTATATATGATGGAGGGCAACATATCTGCGTATCTATCTCAAATCCTTGACATGTCTCTTGTCTCGTCCAGAATTCTAAAAGTTTGTGTTAGTTATCGAATCCAATTTTCTAACTAGTATGTAGCGCTGCACTATGAAAGTATACGCACATAATGTATTCGCATGCTCAACTAACTGTTTTCTGTTCTACTTTGGAACTTGTTTAGTCAAATTTTCATTAAATAAGGAGCAGGCCTCGTGAATGTTAGCAAAAACTAGTGAACAATGTATTTTCAATATTCAATGTTCGCTATATTCTCTAGTGTGGGAGCTGGCTAAAGAAGAGTTTGTGCTGAGGCTTCTTGGTAGCATTTCAAAGTCAAGTCACTGCCCGCTCAATTAGGTATTTCAGCTGTGGACTGATCAAAGTTTTGTTAATGTATATTTTTTCAAATTTAGGCTATAAAAGGATAAGTATCCTGTTATCCTCCACTTAAATTAATTTGGCTGGTTGGATATGGATTAAGTTTCTTTGATGACTAGAGGGAAGGGAAGTCAAACACCTTCCCTCACAGACTTGCACAAGAGTTCTACAAGTATTGGGGTTTGAACCTGGCTCTATTTGCATGGTGATGTTCCATCCTAATCATTAAACCACAACCTGACATTTTCTTTAACAAAAATGATTCCTATAGGAGTATCAATGGGTTTTGTATATTGAAAGTGTTTTGAGGAAGGAAGGGTCCATGGAATCTTGGGTCATAGAAAGGATGATGTTGTAGTGGTAAGTTGTGCTGCACAATTTGATCCCAAATAAATAAGATAGTTATTAATAACAAACAATTCATCTTCTCAAACTCAATTACAAAATTGTAACACAAGTGTATCAGGTAGTTGGCTTGGAAACAACAACTACCACATAGGTAGCATAGCAATGGTAACAATAATCTGTCAGGATTAATGTGACTGTCCGCTGATAGATAAATCTCGCCTACGGATAAGCGAGATCTCCTTTGGACCTACCCTTGATCCAAGACAGATAGTGGGATAGAACACCACACAATTTTCTCTAGATTTACTTGATTCGTTCCTATTCAAGTAAGAAGATAGAATGTCATACCTTTGAATAGACAATTGTTCTTACATATCCTAGCCGTCACAGCTCCAAAGATCTAGTTCTAGCTCTTGCAACCTGCTTCATGCACACAAGTGACAATAAATACCAATCCTCAAACCTTCTTAAGCTTTAGGAAATCTCAGATCTAGCCTATATCTAGTCTGATCTACTCAAGGCAAGATTAGATCTAACACAAGCAAGTATTGAACATTGAATACATAAGAATTGGAAGGGGAAAACCATATAGATCTATATATAAATAAAAAAGAGGGTGAATACATCAACATGCCATACCTTGAGTCATGATGCATTCCTCCTAAGCTCCTTGGTTTTGCTCCTCCCTAGCCCTCACACAAACAAGACTAACCTGATATGAAAACCAATTTCTTGTGGAACAACTCCTCTTAAATTCATGTAGCATGTGTAAACAATTCTTCTTCCTTTTTCCCATGGAATGTCTTCCTTATATAGATTGGTGGAGGAGGCTAGGGGATGCTTCTAGATCTTTAGAACTTAGCGAAACTCAACTGGATTGAGATTTCTCGAGCTCATATCACGAGAGAAACAACTCACCCAACGTTGATCTCCTCGTGAATCACCAATTCTAGAAGGTTGTAGGGGCAATCGCGGGCCAACAATTCTGTAACTAGCAATCGGTCACGAGCTGTCAACTGTGTAGAGAGCGATCGATTGTGCTTTGTCAAGAAGTTCAAACGCAACTGTCCTAAAAAATAAGGGAAATATAGGGCATAAGAGTGTGTCTCAGCATGATGCATCAATGGGTCCTCCATGAGTCCCTAGGGTGGAAAATAAGGTTGTAACAGATGCCCCCAAATGTATGAGGTCAAAAGAGGAATTGATGGTCGAAACACATTACGATAATGGTCAATGTAAGGAGGGAGCTAAGAGATCAAGAAGCCAATGAGTACCTGTAATCAGACTTCAAGTACTACCTCGAGGATATATATATATCCTCGAGGTAGGCATAGCCATGAGAAAATATAATGTGGATCTATGTCACAGTATATATTAGGAAGACATCGAACACCAATGATAGTGCCCCCGTTGTGTTCAAAGCACTCATATAGTAGTTATATACTCCATCGCAACTTGGGAGTGGTAGCATGAATGAATGATGTGGGCCCAAACCTAAGGTCTTCATCCTAAACTCTGATGGTACAATTCCACAACATGTGAATAAATGAGTTGATGTCGAGCACGGTAGAAATCGTTTGATTGTTAGTCATTGAGGTATATTGTTAATAGACGCGAGGGGACCCACCAATGATGAAAATGGACCCCAAGGTACCTAGCACAATCTAGTGAGTGTGAATAGAGGATCCGATGTCGAACACTCATAGAATCAATTGATCAGGAGTCAATGATTTAAACTCGCTATCAATTGCGAGGAAGCCTACCACTAAGGACTGCAATTTCCAAGGTACTAGTTGGTTTCTAGATCTTTCTCCTAGATAATGTGCTGAAGTCGATAGAAATAGATCCGTCAAATGAGGGCCTTAATGTATCCCCCATCAATCGAAACAAAACATACATTGAGAGATGATGTGAAGAGATAGAATCACCAAGCACAATTGACACACAGATGGCTAACATTGATGTTCAACAAGACAGTAGATGATTGAATCATGTTTAGCTTCCCTTGAACATATAGAACAACATAATGATGGCCTGACAACAAGACTCAAGAGCACCACTGATATAGTGTAACAACGCATGAGGCATTAAAGCATTCTTCATAATAATTAGAAGAGTAACCTGTTGGAGGAGTATATGTGACTCATATGAATGGTATACGAATCCTAGGAAAGCTATAACCTAATTGTAAGACAATGAAAAAAATATGTGCCATGTTCAAGGGTGACACGACTACCGCTGCCACTTTTATGAATATAGATTAATGGTTAAAAAAAACCCTCACTCTTTTTTGGTTTGAGTGTCTCCTTCATGATTTAACAAGCGCGAAAGAGAGATAAAAGAGTGCTCGATAGTGTATTTTTCATTCGGTTTTTACAAGCCCCCAAAAAACATTAACAGTATACTCATGAGGTGTCTTTTTCATAGTTTAGTGAGCATGAAAAAGTGTTAAAAGTGATTCAGTCAAGCTGTTTTTTTCATGGTTTAACGAGCAAGAAAAAGAGTTAAAGTTAGCTTGTATGGAGAGAACGAGTGGCTCAATAACATGCATCTACGTTCCAAGCAAATGTAACTGACCTAAGCAATTGAATGCAAATTGGTACTGGAAAGTGAGGCCACTCATAGCAATGGTTCTCTCCATGGGTGATGGTCACAAAATGGTGGCAAGATAATGCAAATGACGATAAGCCAAGGATGACTGCAATGGTGGTAAGCGAAATCAAAGAAAACAACAACACAACAGTAGGAACCAAGACATGAGCAACAAATGCAAATGCGATCGTAAAGTAACATAAAAAATTGTGGGAACCCCATAACATAGATGAAGAGAAAAAAATGGAGCTCAACGTCAAGTCACAATGGGTTTACATGAGGGTTCATGGGCCTACAAGAAATCGCAGGATGAGCACCAGATGACAATCAGAGTGCTAACTAGGGTTCCCATGGAGGGTAGGCACTATTGTGTAAGTTATGACGTGAAAAAATGGAATGGATAATGTCGCAATGTGACAAGCTTGAATCTAATGCATTATGACAACAGAGTAGATGGTTAATAATGCATAATGATGTTGCGGGGAAAACCTATCCCTATATGCCGGTTTGAGACACGTACCTCAAGTTCAATGGATGTTGCCATAGAAAATGCCACATAAAACGTCACCGAGTCCTATAAAACACGTCCATAAATACTATACTCGGGGTTAAATTGCATAGTGAAATCTAAAAAAAATAAAATGTTTTTGGATTTTTTGGACATGATTTGGATACATATGGTTTGGCTCTTACTTATGACTCTAAATGATGTTATTGGAATCCATGTACATGCATGCATATATGGGTGTTTAATCTAATGAAAAATGTCAGTTTAACAAAGACATAATTAACAATGGATGCAACCCATGTTAAGGTCTTGGCCTCACCATGGGTGTGCCTATGACAAGGGCCAAGGAGATCTACTTGACAAATGCAAATTGAACACCAAGCATGATAAGCATTGAACCAAATAAATCCACACACAAAAATAAAAATTACTCACATCACACACCTATGTACAAGGCACTATGCATCCTGACGATTTATGAAAAGTAGAGCCCATTTCTAGGCTCAAGAAAAGGATTCCTATCGTTACCGATGAACTCATGGCCATTGTTGGCATCATGTGGCACACCATGTCGATGCCATGCCACTTAAGGTTGAATTTCCATGAATGAAGAGACTCGTTGTGAGCTATGGAAGCTCCTTGATGATTCCCATCAACACAGAAACGAGGTATGGAACATGGATCTTTGGTACAAAGGGGAGAAGAGAATCTGGTGGAAAGTTTTGAAAAATTTATCCAAGGTTGAAAAAGGTCAAGACTGGGTATTTCACTAGATGCTCCAACAAATTCCCCTAGTCTTGGATTGAAACACATTGTGTCAACTCCTGTGGGTTTTGAATTATGGAGAATGGATGCTCGATGATGCTCATATTCCCTTGGATTATAAATTGAATCCATGACTTCCAAGATGGCCTCAGTGTAAAGGCAACTCAAATCTAGGATGTCATGCAAACTCGGAGAGTATGCGAATGGGAAGAGTAGGTTGATCATACTCCATATGGATATAGATCTTCTAACTAGTGTCATATGCTTTTGATCCAATCCCTTGATCAATTGTCGTGTCTGTCCCCTAATAAGGAAAACATGAGCGCAAATTCTCCTTCTCAGAAGCAAATGAACACATACGATATGATGCCACATAATTCACCCATAGAGGCAGTGTCCACCCAAATACTAGGAACAAAACATGGAGTAGCATGGTTGATATGAAAACAAAGATGGTGATTATCATATGGAAGCTCATCAAGAGTGACAATGTTTCCATTGTGAGGAAAATGAATCACTCGAAAGAGTGTAGACACCACAACATTCATGGCATGTACATAATCATGTCCAAGAAGCATATTGAAGTCCAATGGATCATTCACCACTATCATATCGACCATAACAATATTCCCACCTAATGTAATAGGAAAGTAAGGAAAAATCCCCAAAGATTCACTAGGTCTTCTATCAAAATCCAACAACTGAATAGGAGCTGACACAAGCAGGGGAGAACCTATAGCTTTCCAAGCCAAAGATGATAAATTTCTTTCAAATGATCCTTCATCTACAATACATCAATAGATGTTCTTTGAATAAGATTCAACATCCCTTATCTAGAAAGGTGCAGAAGAAGGAAGGTGAGGTTCAATAAGGTTGTTTCAACTGAAGGAAACACTCCTATGACTTGGAGGGAGCACACTCAAGGTGAGTGGGATGCCCTATTGTTCAGAAGCTTCTGAATTAACAATGAATAAAACTTGTTTGGTAGACACATCACTTTCCAAAGGAAGAGTGGGATTGAATGAATATGGCATCGACATATTGATGCGGGAAAAAATCCCAATGTCAACATGAGGGAGAATTGCTCGATGGAAGGTCCCAATTAGACCCACTCTTGTTTGAATATGAACCTCCACCGGTATATAGACCCGACTGTCGCTAACTAAATAAATTGATTTCCAAAGAGAGTCTTTTCATGAAATCTAGGATAAGTTCTAAATGCAAGGCTATTCTAACATGATGGTGTAAACCTACATTAAAGAGCAACTGCAGTCCTATTCTAATAGTAGCAGGATCAAGTGCAAGTGTATAATTTAATGTGAAAACAAAAGTAGTTTCAATTTTACAGAATCAAATCATATTGCATACTTGTTTGCATATAAATGACTATAATAATGTTCCTATAATTGAATTCATAATTCATTTATAATCATTTCCTACAAATGAAAACTGACAAGAATGACAAACTCAAACATTTGCATAAAACAATCCCCAACAATGCACTATTGAATAAATAAATCATGAAGATGCTTTCTATTATCCTCCTTCAAATAAGTAATTCGTTTTCAAGAATACAACAATAAACAAAGATATTTCCTATCCGTATTTGAGTTTGATAAAGAATTATACAATACCCATTCCGACTCTCTAGCCCCCCCTCTCAGGTTACATTGAATTTATTATATAGATGAAGGTGGACTGTTGACCTTACTAAATACATGAATTTTTAGTTACTAATTCTACAACTTCCTTACTCTTCTCATTCCCATTACATTTTGGATTTTCTTAAACATAAAGAAATTATTGCATAATATTCCTTCCTACTATGATTTTCCTTGGAAAGGTGAGAAACTCTAAATCTATGGGGGTGAAGGGATTTCTCCCTGAAAATTTGGTCTAAATGATGGTCAACTATAGGTGAACCCATTCATTGATCGTGGACTTGTTATAGCGCAAGTTGTAGGTTGGGAAAATTGTTACCCAAGCACAAAGCAAGTGATACAACTTGAGAATCCTACACCCAATGTTACCTCGATGTAGGTCCCACACTTCAAGGGCGACTAGGTCACTCTAGGGAGGAAATTTTAAGTTTCAAACCTGTGAAGTAAAGCAATGCATATAGATTCTTAAGAAAAACAAAATTTAATCAGTGATTCATACACATAGTACACAGAGATTTATACCGAAAACCCTCAATTGGGGAAAACCTTTCTTCTATTCATTATATCGAATTTCACCATTCACCATACTATATATACAATGTTTTTAGGTATTTCATAGATACCAAAACACTAATCCCTTAATTCGGGATTAATTTAGAAAACCGCTAAAAATAACAAAAATCGCCCAAAAAGAAATTTCGGGGTGTTGTGCGTAACCAGGGGGGGCCATACATGCCCCCCCTTGGGACCCCCCCAGGAAGCACCTGGCACACACGAAACAAAGAGCACTACTAGAGGGATCATCAGATGCAGTTGTCAAATCTGACGCACCCACACACACACATGCAAATAATATAACATATACCCAACATTCTCCCACTTGTTGTTTTCTTTACATCCAGGGGTCCACGGGATTATATAGTAAACAATCCAGGGCAGCAATGCCCATTGTTACTCTACACCAGGAGAAATTTTCTGTTCTCACAGACTTTGTCAATGAATCTTCAACATTCTTCAAAGTGTCAACCTTTTCCAACAACACCTTCTTTTCTTCAACCATGTCTCTCACAAAGTGATGCTGAACATCAATATGCTTTGTCTTCGAATGATAAGCTGGATTCTTTGCCAGGAATATTGCACTCCGACTATCACATTTTAATCTCATTGCTTGTTGTACCAACCCAATACCTGAACACAATCTTTGTAACCATACTGCTTCCTTGCTTGCATGAGTGGCTGCCATGTATTCAACTTCTGTAGTTGAGAGTGCCACTACAACCTGTCTTTTGCTCATCCAACTGATTGCTCCTCCAAATAGGTTAAACACATACCCACTTGTAGATCTTCTGTGATCCAGATCTCCAGCCCAGTCTGCATCAACAAAGCCATGTATGTCCACCACTCTTTCCAATCCTGGTCTTCCTTGGTAGCATAATCGATAATCGTTAGTGCCACACAAATACCTGAAGACCCTCTTTACTGTTGTCCAATGCTCCTTCTCTGGTTTTGACATATACCTTCTCAAAACTCCCACTCCATGTGTAATATCTGGTCTAGTATAGACCATTTCATACATCAAACTACCAATTGCACTGGCATACAAAACATGGGACATGTCCTCTTTTTCTTCCTGTGTCTTGGGACACTAATCTGCAGATAACTTTACACCTATAGGAATAGGAACCTTGATCGGTTTCCTTCAATGCATATTAAACCTCTACAATATCGTCTCAACATGTTTTCTCTGATTCGACCAGAGTTTTTTGTTTGCACGATCTCTTTTAATCTCCATTCCCAGAATGAAGTTAGCAACACCGAGATCCTTCATGTCAAATTTGGAGGATAACTGTGATTTCACCTCCTTGATAACATCCATGTTATTTCCTTCCAACAACATGTCATCAACATACAACACTACATAAATGAAGTGATTACCAACCTTCTTGGAATATACACAGTGATCAGCCCTGCTTCTCACAAATCCCAGTCCAAGGATGTATGTGTCAAAATTTTGGTACCACATCCTAGGTGATTGCTTCAGACCATATAGTGACTTCTTTAGCCTACATACCAGCTCTTTCTTTCCCTTCACTACAAAGCCTTCTGGCTGCTTCATGTAGATTTATTCTTCTAGATCCCCATGTAGGAATGTTGTCTTCACATCCATCTGTTCCACTTCAAGATCAAAAGCAACATCAATAGATACAATAAATCTAATAGATGTTAACTTGGCAACAGGAGAAAAAATCTCACCAAAGTCAATTCCCTCTACCTGGGAATAACCTTTTGCTACTAACCGAGCTTTGTATTTCTCCACTTTACCTTCTGCATTAAAATTCTTCTTAAACAACCATTTGCTACCAACATATTTTCTTCCAACTGGCAACTCAACTATATCCCATGCCCCCATTCTTATCCGAGGCATCCATTTCTTCAACCATGGCCTTCTTCCATAGTTTACTATCCTTTGAATTCACTGCTTCCCTGATAGTTCTGGGATCATGATCAGTAATAGATAAACCAAAATTGGAACGAAAATCAGGTGGACTATACCTTTATGGTTTCCTTCTATCTTTCACTGATCTCCTCAATACTGGGGTATGAGGTTCTTCTTCTTCTCCTACTTTCTCTTCTTCAAATGATTCAGATTTTGCATCATCCAACTCAAGCTCTATTTTCTTAGGTTCATCTTGCGTTGGTAGGAATTCCTATTTGGACACATCTTTTACCTCTCCGAAAACAACATCTCGACTATAAACAGTCTTCTTGGTTTCTGGGTTCCAAAGCTTATAACCTTTCACACCATCTTTATAACCAATAAAGATAAAATTTTTAGCCTTTTTATCTAGCTTACTCCTATTTTCCTTTAGAACATATACATAAGCATCACAACCAAACACTCTAATATGTTGAAGAGAGGGTTTCTTTCCAGACCATACCTCGTGTGGAGTTTTATCATCCAACGTCGATTAAGGTGATCGATTGACCAAATAACATGTTGTACCCACTACCTCTGCCCAAAATTCCTATCCTAACTCGACACTGTTGATCATGCTCCTTGCTTTTTCCATTAGTGTCTTGTTCGTCCTTTCTGCAACTCCATTCTGCCAAGGAGTGTATGGATTAGTATTCTGCCTTGCTATACCACACTTCTTACAGAATTCTTCGAATCATTTCCGCAGAATTCTCCACCATTATCTGTTCTCAATACTTTATTTTTTTCTTTGTCTGATTTTCTACCAGAGCCTTAAACTCTTTAAATTTATCAAATACCTAAGATTTATTTCTAAGAAAATGAATCCATGTGTTCCTTGAGAAATCATCTATGAATGAAACATAATACACATATTTATTTACCTAGGGATGGAATAGGAACAGGTCCAAACACATCACTTTGTATCAACTCTAAGATCCCCTTTGCTCTTGTAGCACCAGATGGGAATCTTACTCGATTTTGTTTACCATATATGCAATGTTCCCAGAAATCAAAATCCAGAGTGAAATTAGACATACCTTCAACCGTACCTTTTCCGTGTAGTGTTCGAAGGCCCTTTTCTCCAATATGCCCCAGTCTTTGATGCCACAAGATGGTCTTCTTTTCAGGGACAATATTGGTATTTTCTCCTTCATTTCTCTGCTCAGGGACAACATAACTGTTACACCCATTAGTATAAGTTCTTCCCAACAACTTGTACAGAGTTCCACACCGAAATCCCCTCATCAATACCATTTCCCCTTGTACCATCTTGTAAGTGCCCTTTCCCAATACAATATCCACTCCTGCATCATCCAACTTGCTTACAGATATTAGGCTCCTGGCTAGTTTTGGAATGTGAAGAACCCCAGAGAGAGTTCTAATCCTTCCATATTTTAGCAACAACTTAACCCTTCCACGTCCCATGACTCTGGTTGTCGAGTCATCTCCTAGGAATACATCACCACCATCATATTTTTCATATTCACAGAACCACTCCCTGTGAGGAGTCATATGATATGACGCACCTGAGTCGATCAACCATACATCATGGCCTTCATGTGTACCTGTAGATGCCAGGTAAACATTACCTCCTTCTTCAATGGAGGTTTTCGCCTCTGTGGAAGAGGTACTATCAGATCCCTTTGGTTTATCAACCTTCTTAGACTTGCAATCTTTCTTATAATGCCCTGTTTTACCACACTTCCAACATTTCCTCAAAGATTTTCCTGGAGACTTAGATCTACCTGTAGATTTAGATCTTCCCCCCGAAGACTTTCCAGGATTCCTGTCTTGAGTATGACCTCTTACAAATAAAGCATCTGTGCTATGACTATCCATGATTTTCCGCCTCATCTCTTCAGATAACAAGGATGAAACTACATCCTCATACTTCAATGTAGATTGAGTGGTACTACCAATTGCTACAACCAGATTATCCCAAGAGTCTGGCAAAGAACATAACAAAGTAATACACTTATCTTCTTCTGCAATTGTAATATTAACAGAAACAAGTTGACTTACCAGAGTATTAAAGGCATTTATATGTTCTGTCATGGAATCTCCATATTCCATCCTAAGATGATACAACTTCTTTCTAAGAAACAACTTGTTTACCAGGGACTTTGATTGATACAAATTCCCTAACTTATTCCACAATTCCTTGGTTGTAGATTCTCTCAAGACATTCAACAACATCGAATCTGCCAGGCAGAGTCGAATATTACTCCTTGCTCTTCTGTCCAACTTCTCCCAATCTTCCTTTGAAATACCAGTAGGTGGTGTACTAGTAGTTTGTGTACTAGTAGGTTGTGTACCAGTCATCTATGTACCAGTAGGCTGTGTACCAAGATTCACAATGATCCATTGTTATTTGTCTACAAGAAGGTCCTCCATCTTGGGCTTCCATAGCTCAAAGTTTTTACTGTTGAACTTCTCTATATCGATTCAAGAAGAGCTCATCGTTCCTCTTTCTACACTCGAATAACCACTGCAAAAGCTCCCACTAAACCCAGGTTTATCACAGACCCAAGATAAACTTTATCTATCAATACCGAGCCAAACCCTCAGCAACAAAGGCGTCCCTCTGAATCCAAAAACAAGCTCTGATATCACATGTAAGTTTCAAACTGTGAAGTAAAGCAATGCATATAGATTCTTAAGAAAAACATAATTTAATCAATGGCTCATACACATAGTACACAGAGATTGATATAAGAAACCCTCAACCGGGGAAAACCTTTCTTATATTCACTATATTGAATTTCACCATTCACCATACAATATATACAATGTTTTTAGGTATTCCGTAGATACCAAAACCCTAATCCCCTAATCCAGGATTAATTTAGAAAACCGCTAAAACTAGTAAAATCCACTAATAATAGCAAAAACTGCCCAAAAACAATAATTCGAGGCACTGTCCTGAACCCTGTCAGTCCCGGGCTACCACCCGGTGCTGAACATTGCGCGTAACCAAGGGGGGGCATACATGCCGCCCCTAGGACCCCCCCCTATTAAGTGCTTGACGCACACGACACAAAGAGCACTACTAGAGGGATCATCAAACACAGTTGTCGAATCTGACGCGCCCACACACACACACATGAAAAGAATATAACATATGCCCAACAGAAATATTGGTGACCCTACGGGGATTGAGATGAAGACAGAGAGAAATGGAAGTGAAGCCCCTAGAGTTCAATTCTAAGTGGAATTAAAGGTGGGAAGATATGCCTTGTAAGTCAAGGGATTGTTGCCCCACATGTATAGTACTTCTCCAGATGATTGTACCTGCCCGAGACATAATGAAATCCAACTTGCAATAGTATATGTTAGTATGGATGAACAATTTAAGATTGTTTTCCCTAATTTGCAGCAGTAGATGAAAATTTATATCAACAAATGAAACATCTAAATCAACATACAAAGATCTAAACTAGTTTAGTAAATCAACATCAAGATTAGCAATGAATATAGATTGAAAAATGGCACTTAAGAAGAAAGAGAAAATGGTTGTTGTAAACATGTATTTTGTTCATAAAATTGCATCCTTATGGATGTATCATTCAATGGCATGCAGTAGAAAAATCAACCATGGAAAATTTCCAAGAACTAGCCCAAAAGATGCACCCTAGTTAGTAGAGTAAGTGAGCAAAATTTAGGGGCTAGTCTAGGGTTAGTTTAGGAGTTATGGTTACTTGTTTATCTAGGTTAGATCAGCCCTAATGGTTGTAGGTTAGGTTTTGTAACAGAAAGAAAATTAATGGGAGGGAGGGGACGCCCTAGTAGGGGAAGACTCATGTCAATGAGGCAAACCAACTTCAAGCAAAAAACTTTTCAAAAGATCAAAAATTGTGTTTCCCAAGGCAATGATTTTATATCTCCATTGTAAAAAAAGTATGAATAGTTCCTTTACTATTGGGTCAATGGAGTCAAATAAACAAAGAGATAGAGAAGCTACCTCCTTGGGGGTGTAAGCCCTTTTACTTCCCAAGGCAAGTTTCTCTAGCTAGGGTTTAAGCTAAGAGGGTGCATGCCCTTATACTTCTCTTAGCAAACCCTTGTATAATCAATGGGATGAAGCCTAAAATGATGAAGACTATGGTGGGGGCGTATTCCCTTATACTTCCCACCTAGCTCCTAGCATAACAATACTTGACTTGAAAAAATGATAGCATAATAGTAAAAGACCATACCAAGATCAAGAGAAATGCCAAGATAATCCACCATAAGAGCTAGAAAACATCATCCAAGGCTAGCGCTAGAATTCCACCAACCATTCATCAATAGATATCCATAAACAAGAGATAAAAGAGACAATATTTCCAAAGATAGTGAGAATTTCAGATCAAGTCCTCTCAAAATGAGGGAGAGTTATGTTAAAATGAGATCTTATGATCTCTTATTTATATAAATGTCACCGAGGTGACTTGTCCACAAATTAAGGGGTAAAACAAAATATTAGGGGTCAACAACCCTAATCTTTCCCCCTTTACAAAGTAAATAATTTAAAATTCACTTTTGCACATAAGAAAACCCTAATTTTAGAAGGACGTCTCCCCTTTAGGGGATGTTTTTCCACTTTGAAGAAGTTGTTGGTGTTAGAGAAGCATGGGTAGGCTTCCAAAGGCCACATTTCAAGCATATAAACACTCTCATCATGGTGAAGACCCTCTTCTCCTCAAAAAATCCATGTGTCAAATGAGTGGCACCTCACCACCATGCCCTGGCCCCCCAAGCATGACGTCAAGCTCAAAAATAGGATATTTTTCCCCTCTTGGGAAAATCGTTTGGCAAGTGAGGGCTGGGATATGTCATCCAAGTCATCATCGAGGACTTCTAAGTCTCATCTCTCTCATCTGACATGCGGGCCCCTGACATCCAACCTGTGGACTTGTAGCCCCATGAAATCCCATACTAGGCTTGTTCTCCCAAAATTTTCCACCAACTAGGTCCTGGAAAGACAAATGAGCACGCCCTCCAAGGATCTCAAATCATAACATCATGATAAGTGAATCCAATCAATAAATAATCCATCTAAGAATGTGCATCAAAGATCACTATATCAAACAATTAACTTCTCAAAGACACTATGCGACTTGTCAAGCTTGAGTATGGGAGGGTTGATGAGGTGTCCTATTGGGTAGATCTTGCCCTAGGTCAAGGAGGGTTTCCAAGAGATCCCTCACTAAGCCATGTAAAGTGGATGAAGTGGTTGGTGTCAAGAGTCAATGGGCATAGGGCTCATGAAATACAAGAGGTCGTAGTGTCTCATTCATGGGTGCCTTTGTAGAGGGTGTGCGGTACCTTCGTCTGCAATGCATTTTTTCCAATCCCATCATTTTTCTTTTATCTTTATTTCTTTGTATTTTATTTCAATATAACATAAGGATGTTGGACAACTAAGAGGGGGGGGGGGGTGAATCAGTTGTTACCGTTCTTAAAATATTATGCCCATTTTAAACTCTTTACAGAACACTCAATAACGATCACAATAATGCAGGGAAGTAACCAATAAAATATTCAACATTAATCACACACATGAAATATAAAGAGACAAATATTTTTTGAGGAAACCCATAAAGGGAAAAACCTCTTCTTCTTGATATGATAAGTAATCTTTATTTTCTGTACATTATCATTCTTATGAGCACCAACTCCTTTTGAGGCTACCACCTCTGTTTTACAAGCAACAACTTTCTGAGAGCACCAACTCTTTGGTTTCTCTAGCACCCACTAGAAGGAAGCACCAACTACCTGAGTGTTCCAACACCAACTAGATGGAAGCACCAACTTCCAGTTACACAGGCACCAACCTATATAACAGATAACACTAGTTCTCCCTTGCACTACCCTACCACTCTAGTTTTTCTGGCTGCAACTAGATGGAGGCTACAAATCCCTGTGTTCAAGAACCCACTTGAAACTTTGAGGACAACAGTCCTCCCTAGAACCACCCTACCACCCTGAAATATAAATCTTTGATTTTCATAAATTTATCACAGTGATATAGTATTGATCAATGGATTACCAACCTCATCATTGTTCTTCTACACTGCTCTACTCTGCCTGCATCAGTGTCCTCATTCTCGCATCTTCTTGAGCTTTCTGATATTCTGCTCTGTCTCTACATGTGCAACTCAGATTTATCTCTCTCTCTCAGATATGAATCTTTGTTCTATGTCTTTCTTCTGTGCTTTATGCTCTGTGTCTTATTTCCATTCTATGCACTATGCCTCTTCTGTGTGTTTCAGCTGCTCCACACAACATGCTTCCACCCGCATGAATAACTCTCAACATAAGCAACCATCTCTTCTCTGTTCTGCATATATTTATCATGCCAAGTCCTCTGCAAGATCATACACCTAACTCTTCATTCTCTCTGGCGATCATGCTGAGTCTGTTCTTCATCAGTGGTCGTTATCCTGAGATTCTTTGGCTTCTCTGGCAGTTACAGTCTTCGACGCTTTTCCATCTGCCAATTGTCTCTATGATTAGTCTTCATCCTATTGGTAGTTAACTCGAGACTCTTCGGTTCCTCTGGAGATCACCTTGAAGCTCTTCGAATTCTCTGGCGGTTATGATCAGTGTGTTCATCATCAGTGGGTGTTATCCTAAGATTCCTTGGCTTCTCTAGCAGTTGAAACTCTTCATCTTCTCTGTTAGTTACATCTAATCTTCTTTGGCTTCTAATCCCCTTCCTTCACGTGACCATCGACAGTGACCAAACGCCTATTCAAAAGGTGCTTCTCGATCTCGGTCTCGTGAGAGACAACTCTGTTTCGCGATATGACCTTGGGCAATGATCTTATGTGACCACACAATTACGGGCGCGTCCAAAGGTGGTTTGAATCAAACTTCTTTTCGCCCCACAATTTACCTCGAGCTTCCACGCGTCCTTTCTCCAAAACCGTGGTTTCGATTGCGGCCCGCTCAAAAAAAATTAAGACCCGAGCATGTTCTGGTCCCGCAATGCAATGGGACCATTGATCTCACAATCTTGACGGTGCTCTTGAATGAATGGTTCAGATCTGTCCTTTCACGATATACGGATCATATCTAACCTCCTTAAATCAACAACTGAGATTTACTTTGTGATCCGGGCTCTGGGAGTTTCAAATCTCAAACCTCGCTTTTCCCATACGCCAAACTTCTAGAGTTGAAAATCCACTGACACGTGTCCCTCATCACATCAACAGTCCTCGTTCACTTCGATAATTTGACCTTTCAACTAGATCAACGGTTCTGTGTGCCCTTTCTCGATCAACGGTCGAGATCTCCTTCAGGTTTCTTGACTTCTGAAATCTCAAATCTCAAATTTTACTTCCCCTCGAAGTATGCGTATTATTTCCATGTTTCCTTGTTGATGTGGTTTGCCACATGTCGTTGCTGAGATGGTCTGCTGACTGTTGGGTATATGTTATATTCTTTGCATGTGTGTGTGTGGGCACGTCAGGTTCAACAACTGCATCTAACGATCCCTCTAGTAGTGCTCTTTGTGTCGTGTGCGTCAGGCGCATCCAGGGGGGGCCAGGTATGGCCCCCCTAGTTACGTGCAATGTTCGACAACGGGCGGTAGCCCGGGAAAGCGCCCCGAATTTATTTTTTTTGGGCGGTTTTTGCTATTTTTAGTGGTTTTTGCTATTTTTAGCAGTTTTCTAAATTAATCCCGGATTAAGGGATTAGGGTTTTGGTATCTATGGAATACCTAAAAACATTGTATATATTGTATGGTGAATGGTGGAATTCGATATAATGAATATAAGAAAGGTTTTCCCCGGTTGAGGGTTTCTGATATAAATCTATGTGTACTATGTGAATGAGCCATTGATTAATTTATGTTTTGCTTAAGAATCTATATGCATTGCTTTACTTCGCAGGTTTAAAACTTACATGTGGTATCGGAGCTCATTTTTGGCTTCAGAGGGATGCCTTTGTTGTTGAGGGTTTGGCTCGGTCTTGATAGATCAAGTTTATCTTGGGCCTGTGATAAACCTGGGTTTAGTGGGAGCTTTTGTAGTGGAGATTCGAGTATAGAAAGAGGAATGGCGAGCTCATCTAGAATCAAGATAGAGAAGTTCAATGGTAAAAACTTTGAGCTATGGAAGCTCAAGATGGAGTACCTTCTTGTAGACAAAGAACAATGGATCACTGTGGATCTTGGTACACAGCCTATTGGTACATCGTCTACTAGCACACAGGCTACTGGTACACAACCTAATAGTACACAAACTACTAGTACACCACCTACTGGTATGTCGAAGGAATATTGGGAGAAGTTGGACATAAGAGAAAGGAGTACTATTTGAATCTGCTCCGCAGATTTGGTGTTGTTGAATGTCTCGGGATAATCTACAACCAAGGAACTATGGGATAAGCTGGGGAATTTGTATCAATCAAAGTCCCTGGTAAACAAGTTGTTTCTTCGAAAGAAGCTGTATCATCTTAGGATGGAAGATGGATATTTGGTGACAAAACATCTAAATGCCTTTAATACTCTGGTAAGTCAACTTGTCTCTATTAATATTACGATTGTAGAAGAAGATAAGTGTATTACTTTGTTATGTTCTTTGCCAGACTCTTGGGATAATATGGTTGTAGCAATTGGTAGTAGCACTCAATCTACATTGAATTATGAGGATGTAGTTTCATCCTTGTTATCTGAAGAGATGAGGCGGAAAAGCATGGATAGTCATAGCACATATGCTTTATTTGTAAGAGGTCATACCCAAGATAGGAATCCTGACAAGTCTTTAGGGGGGGAGATCTAAATCTACAGGTAGATCTAGGTCTCCAGGAAAATCTTTGAGGAAACGCTGGAAGTGTGGTAAAAAAGGGCATTATAAGAAAGATTGCAAGTCTAAGAAGGTTGAAAAACCAAAGGGATCTCATAGTACCTCTTCCACAGAGGCGAAAACCTCCATTGAAGAAGGAGGTGATGTTTACCTGACATCTACAGGTACACATGTGTTAAAATATTGTGTAACTGCAAAGAATATTCTTATCCCCTTTTGTGGATAAAGACAAAATATATTTATTATTAATTATATCAATCCCCTTTGTGGATTGATCATGTCGGGCATTCTAATTGACCAAATCCCCTTTTGCAGATTGGTCAAACCCTAATTGTAATAGGCTAAATAAGAAGTCGACCCCAGAATATATTAAAGAGGCCCCATAATATATTAAAGGTGGTTATAACCACCTAGAAGAAGAAGTCGGCCCTGCCAGTGAAGAGACACTTCCACAGGTGCCAGAATTGTATAAACAAGAGAGGCCAGCGCCTCATTTAAACACACACTCAACTCACTCATCTAGTGCCCAAGTATTGAAGGAAGCTGCAGTTACCAATTGTCGGAAGAAGGAAGAGAAAGGGAGGTGCATCCTTGGGAGAGGAATTTCTGTCTTGTTTGGTTCATTATCTTGGCATTGTATTGGATATCTATATTAAGGAAGTTTTGTTGGGTTTTCTTCCCCTTGAGGGTTTCCTAGGATAAATTCTTGTGTACTCTTGTGATTGTGTTTCTCTCAGTGATCCTATCTATGCTATTGTTATCTATTAAATTGAAAGTAACCTAATAATATCTTAAACTTTAACATGGTATCAGAGCTAAGCTAAAGAGAGCATCTTTCACAGGAAAAAGAAAAACGTCATTGTTGTCATACATGAAAATTAGGGTTTTTTATTAAAGAAGGTTTTCAGCCTCAAAACCACCTAGAAAGGTGTGCCCTACCTTAAGGAACGCTTTGGCATCTTCAACGCACCTTTTCAGTGGTTAGATCTCCCAGAAAGTGAAACCCTAGTTTTCATAAAGTACCAGAAGTACCAGAGTACCATAAGTACCAGAAAACCAGAAGTACCAAAAAACCAGAAGCACCAGTCCAGAAATTCGTTGGTCCAGTTTCAAGGGTCAAAATTTGGATTTTCATAAATCTAACTGTACCAGCATACTTGCCTTAGTCAAGTGCATCTTTTGGTGAGTTCAGTTTTCAAATCCAAGAAATTTTATTTTTTTATTATTTCTATAGCCCAAAGGGCTAGGGTTTCTACTGCAAGAAAGAATGGCTACTAACATGAGGGTAGAAGACAGGATGGAAGGATCTAGAAACTTCAGATCTTGGAAGCATAGGTTGCAGATGATTCTAGACGAGAATGATCTCCTAGAACATGTTACAGTGGGTGTACTAGAACCAGAGGAAGAAGAGAAAAAGACCAAGCATAAGAAGAATGAAAAGAAAGAAAAGAGAATCGTGTCAGATTCAGTAAAAGATCACTTGATCCCTCATATATCCGAACTACAGATAACAAGGAAAATGTATGAAGCACTCAACATGTTATATGAAAGCAAAGACATTAGCTGGAATCTTGCCTTAAGAAATCAGCTTCGTAATATGAAGATGGACAACTCAGAATCTGTCACATCCTATCTTATGAGAGTTTCTCAGATCAAAGATCAACTTGCAGCTATTGGAGATGTCATTAGTGACAAATAAATTGTAACCACAACCCTAAATGGGTTTCCAACATTTTGGATTCCTTTTGTACAAGGAGTGTGTGCAAGAAGCAAGTTACCCAAGTTTGATAAGTTATGAGCAGATTGTACACACAAAGAATCTAGACTTGTAGACCAACATAAGAGATTAATTGTCGATGAAGAGGAAGCTCTTACAACGCAAAATAAAAAAAATAATTTCCTTCAGGAAGAACAATAAAGAAGCTAACTCAGTAAGAGTTCCAGATAAGAAGAGAGATGTTTCAAAGATCAGATGCTACAACTGTCAAAAGTTGGGACACTTTTCCTATGACTGTCCTCAACGAAAAGGGAAAAGAAAGCATCAAGCACATGTGGTAGAAGAAGAGGAATCTCCTCCCTCAATGAAAGATTTAACATAAATTAAGGATTATGTACTTTAAGTTGAAGATAGTTGATCTGAAGAAAGATAGCAAATGGTGGAGTCCGTGGAGCCTCCCCACACAAAACCAAAAGATAAGTATTCATGTTTATCTTTAGTATCTTGTTTACTTTAATACTTTATCATTACAAGTAAGATTTTTGTTAGAATTATAATTAACCTCATTTTATTTCAGTGTCTATGCAGACTTATGAAGGAAGTATCAAAGAATAGGATGAAGAAAGAGATAAAATATTTATCACTCATGAGAGTGACAAAGAAGGCATACTGTAAGTAAGTTTACAAGTCTCGAAAGAAAGAACTTATGCCGTGACTTGTAGAAGTTAGACAACACGAGAAGGACGTATGATATGGTGACAGTCAGTAAAGACCAAACAATATCCAGTATTTATATAGGACCGGGAGGCTCCTAAAGATGTAGATCATAAATATTCAAGATGAAGAAAATGATGGATACTCAAATATAGTGGATGAGATGTAGGTAACTACAGGTTTCTCCAAGTACCGTTCTTATAGATGCAGAGGGAGCAAGTTGATCCAGTATGAAGATCGAAAGAAAGAAATATTCGAACTCAAGAAGGCACCCAGGATATTACAGAAGAAAACTTCAAGAATAATGATTAGAAGCTATCAGTTTGGTGCAAGAGGGAGCCATGTCTTCGAGTTCGAAATGAAGGATCGTGATTTGATGCAGTTAGAAAAGCAGATGGATGGTGCCCATATATTTTGATCAAGATGAAAGCTATCCAGTAGATGGATGGTGCCCAGTAGGTGGGTAACATGGTATTATACCATGGAAAGATTTTGGACCACAAGAGATTTTTTAGATCCCATAGCTATACCTTCGTAGAGAAGGAAGAGACCTTAGTAGAGAAGGAAGAGACCTTTGTAGAGAAGGAATGAGCAATCCCACAGGTAGACCTTCATAGAGAAGGAGAAAGAGAAGATACCCCCGTAGAGAAGGGGAATGACAAATTTGCCAAGGTTGGCCTCTGTCCAAGTGTTGAGTTTTGGATACTCTAGGGACATGCTAGAATACCCTCATAGGGAGGGGTGTGACCACCCTCGTAGAGAGGAATGTGGATGTTTCTCCAAGGGGCACTGGGCAGATACTCTCCTTTGGCCAAGGATTGATTAGCCTGGAACACAAACCTTGACCATGTGGAATGGTTAGTTGGCTCTTGAGGTTTGTGTCATGATCCTACGTGGATCATGTAAAGGGAGTCTAGTCTTGTCCAAGCTAGCATCTTAGCTTCTCTAGTTCATGTGGGATGACTAGGATTGAAGCTATGGTAGTAGTTCTCCCCAGTGGATGGGTGAGATAGATGACTACAAGAGAAGGGAGAACATAAAAGGAATGGAAAAACTCATAGAATATCTTCTGTGTGAAGATAAGATATCTTCTGTGTGAAGATAAGAAAGAAGTATCTTCTGTGTGAAGATGAGAAAGAAGTATCTTCTGCGTAAAGACAAAAGAAAGAAAGAGTATCTTCTGCGCTAAGATAAATAGAACAAAACTTTCGATGATTTATAGATATGCCAGTCAGTGATCATGATGCCAGATGACCAAGTGGATGCCTCCAGTTATCCAGTTGATGATGTTACCCAGTTGATGATGTTATCTAGTTGATGATGTTGCCCAGTTGATGATGTTGCCCAGTTGATGATGTTATCCAGTTGATGATGTTTCCCAGTTGATGATGTTTCCTAGTTGATGATGTTATCTAGTGGATGCTTCTACCTATTTGATGTTGACCTCCAGTGACCTGTCAAAAGATAAATAATATCCTTCTTGTTAAGAGGGAGTGTTAAAATATTGCATAACTGCAAAGAATATTCTTATCCCCTTTTGTGGATAAAGATAAAATATATTTATTATTGATTATATCAATCCCCTTTTGTGGATTGATCATGTCGGGCATTCTAATTGACCAAATCCCCTTTTGCGGATTGGTCAAACCCTAATTGTAATAGGCTAAATAAGAAGTCAGCCCCAGAATATATTAAAGAGGCCCCAAAATATATTAAAGGTGGTTATAACCACCCAAAAGAAGAAGTTGGCCTTGCTAGTGAAGAGACACTTCCACATGTGCCCGAATTGTATAAATAAGAGAGGCCAACGCCTCATTTAGACACACACTCAACTCACTCATCTAGTGCCCAAGTATTGAAGGAAGCTGTAGTTACCAGTTGCCGGAAGAAGGAAGAGAAAGAGAGGCACATCCTTGGGAGAGGAATTTCTGTCTTGTTTGGTTCATTATCTTGGCATTGTATTGGCTATCTATATTAAGGAAGTTTTGTTGGGTTTTCTTCCCCTTGAGGGTTTCCCAGGATAAATTCTTGTGTACTCTTGTGATTGTGTTTCTCTCAATGATCCTATCTATTCTATTGTTATCTAGTAAATTGAAAGTAACCTAATAATAGCTTAAAATTTAACAACATGCAGACCGTGATGTATGGTTGATCGACTCAGGTGCATCATATGATATGACTCCTCACAGGGAGTGGTTCTCTAAATATGAAAAATATGATGGTGGTGATGTATTCCTAGGAGATGACTCGACAACCAAAATCATGGGACGTGGAAGGGTTAAGTTGTTGCTAAAAGATGGAAGGATTAGAACTCTCCCAGGGGTTCTGCACATTCCAAAACTTGCCAGGAGCCTAATATCTATAAACAAGTTGGATGATGCAGGAGTGGATATTGTATTTGGAAAGAAAACTTGCAAGATGGTACGAGGAGAAATGGTGTTGATGAGGGGAGTTCGGTGTGGAACTCTGTACAAGTTGTTGGGAAGAACTTATACTAATGGGTGTAATAGTTTTGTTGTCCTTGAGCAGACAAATAAAGAAGACAAGACCAATACCATCCCTAAAAAGAAGACCATGCTGTGGCATCAAAGATTGGGGCATGTTGGAGAAAAGGGCCTTCGAACACTACACGCTAAAGGCATGGTTGAAGGTATGTCTAATTGCACTCTGGATTTTGATTTCTGTGAACATTGCATATATGGTAAACAAAATCGAGTAAGATTCCCATCTAGTGCTACAAGAGCAAAGGGGATCTTAGAATTGATACACAATGATGTGTTTGGACCTGTGCCTATTCCATCAATAGGTAATGTTGGACAACTGAGAGGGGGGGGGGTGAATCAGTTGTTACCGTGCTTAAACAATTATGCTTCTTTTAAACTCTTTGCTGAGACACTAAATGATGATCACAATAATGCAGGGAAATAAACAATGGCACATTCAGCATCAGTCACATATATGAGAAA
>ML795668.1:391149-419087 GCA_009831015.1 Picea engelmannii | reverse complement strand
TCCTTCTAGAAGCGGAAGCTTCTATTAGGTCTTCTTACATCCGCCTTATTCTATTTTATTGAAAGGCCTTATTAATATTGACCTTTATTACATCCGAATACATTGATCTACCTATGTGTGGGTTAAGACCTTAACACTCAGCCATGTAACTGAGATCCATTGCCCTGGTTTGGTGACCAAATGATGACAATGTCATACCACTAGATATCCATGGACATGATAGGTCGGCTCGTGATGAGACCTCCTATCCTTCAACTAACCTTTTAAGCATTCTTTATTATATTGTGGGTCCCCTTTACTTAAATATAAGAATTTCATTGCTTTCTTGGGTGATCCCTGGGCGAAGCATCTATAAGGTTTATACAAGGTTTTTATCTTTTACCCAACATCAACAACTCTAGGCCTTCAACCCCTTCTTCCATAAAATGAGGGACAACCCCTTCTTGAGTCAATACACCCTAAAATCCCAAGAGATAAGGAAATGGAGGGGAATAATGATGGAAAATGTTAATTATGGTCGGGAATGGTACAATGGGTCATTAAGGGAGTTCCTAGTAGCAAACCCATCCCCAAGGAAGACCACTTACTAGGGAACAATGTCAACCACCAAGGTGAAGCAGGGAAAATGGAATAATGTCCAAGCATACATCATAAAATATAGAGCAATATAAGATACAACATAATCAGATGGATTGAATATTGAAATGATGCTTACCATAATATTGAATTATACCTCATGGAGCAAGGCTCATTGCCTTCTGAAAGCCAACTTGTGTAGTGGATGTTATCTACAAACCTGTGACCATCTATGGTGGTGAGTGGGTTTTCCATCTGTGCAAAAGGGTACTGTTGGTCATGTAGTCTCTTGGAACTCCATATCTAAAACCTGAGGGCCTTGAGACATGATCTCCTTATTTTTCCACAAAATGGGGATAAGATGACCTATGGTGAGGGTTCAGTGGAACCAGTTGACCGAGAAGAAGCCAAAAGTCTTCCCTCCAGCCTTACCCTTTTGGAAACATGAATAACTATCAAACTATGAATGCATGTATCTTTCCTGCAAAAAGGTTTTGACTTGGCTATTTATTTTGATATAGCCGTACCTTAGGTCGATCTATGTATTACTTCCATCTCTCAATCGAATCCTACATTCTCTGATGACATGCTTTCTACTGCTTGATAAAACAAGTGAATCTTCTGGCTGGCTCGACACTGTCAAATCCTAATAGTTCCTCTTGGTGGAAATAGCCAGGAGAATGAATAGACCACTCCTACTATTGCGGCTAAGAAAACTCACGCTTTACCTGTCTCTTTTCCAAAAAATGAAGTTTCCGTGCTCCCTACTTCCTTTTATAATATTTCAAGTGATTCCCATTTGAGGCGTGGCGATGAGACATGGGTGTTGTTATCGCTATCTTGCTTGGCTCTTTCTGGTTTCAAAAGACACCTCCATTATTATTTATCCAGGGTCTGTATGATTTTGTGTGAGATGGTGATCTACGCTTTCTTTTTTCCCTGTAATCTCCCACATGTGTTTGGTATATATACTCATAATACATGTATCTTGCGTGTCTCGTATGACCTAGGATATGGTTGTTGTTCCTCAAGTCCTAAGCATGACAATCATATTCTGACTCCTTCACTGATTACTTCATTGGTCCTTCAAAACTTGAAAATGCAAAAATAATTATTATCCTTCATACTTCGCTAACTAAGTTGATCTAGATCTGTCCTCTCCCTATATGATATTTCTTGTACTGTATGGTACTTCTTTCACTCCATAGGGATTTTATGCACATAAGAGATCAAGTTGGGTGATACACATATAAGAGAAGTCATGTCACTTATTGTCAGTAAGCACACTGGCAGTATACATGTGCGAGTAGGATTGTGGTACTTAAGTTGACGCTTGATGAATAATGAACCATACATTTCACGGAGAATTCATTCAATAAATTCACGGGTTGTAGGGTTTCAATATCACAGGGTTTCATGTGTTAGTGTTCAGACAGGGGAGAACCCGCGAAAGTTTGCTCGCATAGATTCTTCTAAAAAGGGATTGCAGTATGCAAGTTCGTGGTTAAATATTTGACTGGTCGGGCACTCAAAAATAGGTTTTGTAATATTCCAGATATAAAAAGCATGCATAATAGAAATAAATAGCTAGAAATGGTAGATGAACAACAATATAACCATAATAAAACCACAATAATACCAAAATGATACCAGAATAACACCAGAAAGAGCACTTTGATTACTGAGAGAAATGTTCACTTGCCTCTTTGAGGGGGAAACCCCCAACATAGCATATCTCTATTACAATAATATCCAAGACAAGATTTCTCATACCCTTGACTCCTATTTATACTAAATATGTCTATCAAAAGAACCATCTAGAGGAAGATCCTTCTAGAATTAGAAGCTTCTATTAGGTTGACTTAGATTGGAATTATTCTTCCTTGCTTCTATGCCTTATTAATATTGACCTTTATTACATGGAAATATATTATTCTACCTACGTGAGGGGTTAGGTCCCTAACATGTCCTCCCCCTTAAAAACAACCTTGTCCTCAAGGCTTGAGATGGGGAAATTGCTGCAGAATGTTAACTGGTTCCCAAGTGGCATCTGCTAGAGTTGTATATTTCCACTAGACAAACACTTCCTTGATGGTTCATTGACATAGTCGATGCTCATGCTGGTCCAAAACTGCTTGTGTTTCTAGCCAAATGGATCCTTCTTCATCCAACTCGAGAAGGTTGGTTTGAGTTTGGAACTTAGTTCCAATCACCTTCTTTAAACAAGAAACGTTGAAAATAGGATGGAGCTTAGAATGATTGGGAAAATATAACTGATAGGCCACCTGTCCCACACGCTTGAGAAAGGTATAAGGACCATAAATTTTGGGCGCCAGTTTCTGAAAATGGTTAGCCTTGAGGGAATTTTGCTTGTAAGGTTGCAGTCGAAGAAACACCTAATCCCATTCTGCAAATTTCCGTTCAGAGTGACCTTGATCTTCTTGTTGCTTCATGTGATTCTGGGCCATGACCAAATTCTCTTTGAGGGTACATAAAACAACCTCTCGAACTGTAAGTGTTTGGTCAACCGCCTGGACCTTTGAGATACCTGGAAAATATGAGAGAATTGAAGGTGGATTTTGTCCATATACCACTTCAAAAGGAGTCATGCACATAGTTGTATGGTATGAAGTATTGTACCACCATTCAACGAGTGGTAACCATTGAGCCCACTGATTCTTCCTTTTCGATGCAAAACACCTCAAATATGTTTCCAAACATTTTTTGACAACTTTAGTTTGAACATCAATCTGGGGATGATAAGATATGCTGAGATGCAATTGGGTGCCTTGTAGTTTGAACAGTTCTTGCCAAAAATTGCTGGTGAAATTTGGATCGCGATCAGAAACAATAGAATGCGGCATGCCATGAAGCTTGAAGACCTGATCCATGAAACGTTGAGCCACAATGGATGCTATAAATGGGTATTGAAGAGCAAATAAATGAGCATACTTGGAAATATGATCAACTACCACCATGATGATCAATTTATTGCTTAATTTAGGTAGGCCTACAATAAAATCCATAGAAATATCTCGCCAAATAGCAGGTGGAATCAGAAGCGGTTGTAGTGTGCTAGGAGATTTCACTATTTCACCCTTGTGTTGACACACATGACATTCAACCATAAAATTACGAATGTCCTATTTCATACCCTCCTAGAAAAAGGAACGTTTGACCATGTCATAGGTGTTGGTAAACCTCGAGTGCCTAGCTGTGGGTGTAGCATAAAGCTCAGAAAGTACTGTGGATTTAATTTTTACTGTTTACTTAAATACAAACCGCCTTTGTATTGAAGCTCATCATTGAGCCAAGAGTACCCTGGGGAAACTGAAGAATTGGTTTACAATTTTTGTATCAGAAGCAAACTTTTGGGATCGTGTAGCCATTCCTGGCGAACAACTTGGAGCTAATCCGGTACAATGATAGAGAGAGAAAAAATGGACCCTTTATCTTCATATTTTCTAGAAAGTGCATCAACAAACACATTGTCTTTGCCTTTCTTGTAAATGATCTCATAATCATATCCAAAGATCTTAGTTACCCATTTTTGTTTCTCGGGGGAGGAAAGGCGTTTTTCCATAAAATACTTGAGGCTTTGATGATCTGTCTTAATTTGGAAGCGTTTCCCCAATAGAAAAGGGTGCCAAAGATCCACGACATGTAGAATAACCAACATTTCATTTTCATATATTGATTTGCCCAAATTTCTCTCAGACAATTGTTTGGTAGTAAAGGCCAAAGGTTGACCCTCCTGCATAAGGACAACACCAATTCCTTTCCCAGAAGCATCACATTCCAGGACAAAGGTATTTTGAAATTAGGAAGGGCCAGGACTGGAGTGGTGCACATGGCCATCTTCAAGGTTTGAAAATCTTGAGTAGCTGCTGGAGTCCAAGTGAAAGAATTATTTTTAAGGAGTGCAGTGAGAGGTGCCACAATCTTTCCATAATTCTTAACAAACTTGCGATAATAACCTATTAAACCCAGAAATCCTCGCAATATTTTGAGAGTCTTTGGGTGATGCCAATCTTTCATAGCTTCAATCTTTTTAGGATCCACCCTGACACCAACCTTGCCAACAATATGACCCAAGTACTTGAATTCCGAGGTGCCAAAAGCACATTTAGATTGTTTGAGGAAAATTTGGTGCTGAGAGAGTAGATGGAGAACTCGATCCACATGATCAAGATGGGATGTCCAAGTTTTGTTGTAGATGAGGATATCATTAAAGAAAACTAAGACAAAATGACGAAGAAAAGGACGGAAGACATGATTCATGAGGCTCTGGAAAGTGGAGGGAGCATTACACAAGTCAAAGGGCATGACCAAAATCTCATAGTCGCCCTTATGAGTTCTAAAGTAAGTCTTAGGAATGTCTACCTCTTTCATACAGAACTGGTGATATCCAAAACAAAGATCAAGTTTAGTAAAGAACTGGGCACCACTTAATTCATCCAAGAGGACATCAATGACAAGAATGGAAAATTTGTCTTTAATGGTGAGTTTGTTGAGGGAGCGGAAGTCAGGACAGATGCGCCAAGAACCTTCTTTCTTAAGGACCATGACCACAGGAGAAGAGTAGGGGCTCGTACTAGGGCGGATAACACATGTGTTGAGTAGTTCTTGAACCATTTTCTCAATTTTATTTTTTTGATGATAGGGACAAATATTGGGAGGAAGGTTTCCTGGGACAAGGGGAATGGAATGATCATGAACACCACGGGAAGGAGGGAGTCCCTAGGGAGTGGAAAAAACCACTTGATGTTTAGAGAGGATGGCTTGCAGGTCCTGCGACACAGAGGGTGTCTCAGTTGCTTGTATGGCATGGAGTTGGGCAATAATTCCAGAATGACCTTTTTTGAGCATATTTTCCATGTGATGGGAACTAATGATCTTTGGGGAACCGATGATGATGCCTTGGAACTTATATTATTTCCCCTCCTGGTCGAATTGCATGGTTAATTCCTTAAAATCCATGAGAATGGGACCCAAATTCCTTAGCCATTCGACACCCAACACAATGTCACAACCACCCATGTAGATAGAAAACATATGATATTTCAAGTGGTAGTCACCAATTTGGAGACACACATTTTCACAATGCCCTCCACATTTCATGGACCCACCATTGGCAATCATGATTTATAAATTATTGACTGCACATATATAGAAATTAGTTTCTTGGGCAATGCGGCGATGAACAAAATTATGGGTGCTTCCACTATCAATAAGAATGATGACCTTCCTATGCTTGATGTAACCAATTATCTTGAGGGTTTGGGGTGTAGAGAAGCCAGTGAGAGCATTTAGGGAAATGACCGGTTCTACTTCGAGAGGGTCTGAGGAGGGGTTATGCCAGTGGGTGCAGGTGAAACAGACACAAGGGGAGCCTCAACATCTTCTTCTAAAACATCCTCTTAGATGTCCATAAAAATATTTTGTTCCTTATACTTGTGTACCGAAAAATATTTTTCATCACAATTATAACAAAGGCCTTTGAGTTGGCGTTTAGCCATTTCAACCCTGGTCAATTTTTAGATCTTTAGTGGGGTAGAAGGAGGAGTGGGAGTTACTGGTTTAATGCAAGGAATAAAGGAGGGTTTTCTATTTTGAGAAGAGACAACTTGTTGTGCTTCCTTAGCTCTTTTAGTAGCATCCACCCAACTCTGAGGCCAAGCCATGAGGACATGAGCACAAATCTCATCCTTGAGGCCACTGATAAAACATTCTCAGAAAAAAGCATCAGACATGCCCTTTGTACAAAAAAATAGTCTCTCAAAAGCAACTATAAAATCTTCCACAGTGCCAGATTGTTTCAACTTTGTCAAATGACCTAAATGGTTGGTGGATCAGTGTCAAAGCGTTCATAAATCTATGCCACAAAGTGTGTCCAAGCCACATACCCTTGGCGAACATTTTTTCTCCATTGCCACCATTGCCAACGTTCTTGATCTAGATGGAGAACACCATACCAGAGTTTGGCCAACTCATCTGTAATGCCATACAAAGAGAAATAATGTTCCATTTGAGTTACCCAATGAGTGGGATCCAATCCATCAAATTTGGTCACATCCACACGCGAAAGGCGTAGGTCACGCTGAAAGTGATGGGGCTGAAAATTTTGGGAATGAGAGGAAGTTTCACCTTCAGTATGCAAATGTGGGTAGATACGAAAATATCTGCAGGGATATGCAGCTTAGCACAGATCATCGTAGTGACAGATTCAGGCTGGGTAGTAATGTCTTGTTTGAGCTCGTCTTTGAGTTCTGTGATTGAGGCGATGATGGATGAATGCATATTTTGATTGATGGTGGAGATATTGGCACTGAGTTGTTGCACTTCTTGTTGGGTTTCTGTGAAATTAGAGTGCAAGGTAGTGAAGCGAGCTTCCAAGTCTTGGCTACGGGTATGGGCCATGATGACAAGGGAACACAAAAATGGATGGGTGGGACCACACAAAAAATGGGTTATGGGTGAAGTGTATCACAACGATCAGGGCGACGAGTGGAATCCAAGGGGGTAAATCTGAAATAAGGGTGTTGGAAGGGGGTCGGGTCCACAAGAAAAACAAATTGCTGAAAAATGATAGGTATGACTACGATAAGGGCGAAGAGATAAATCCAATGGAATAGGTATCAAATAATGGTGCCAATAGGATCCAAATTTTTTATTTTTTATTTTTACTCCTGCGGAGTTACACTTCGATCTGGAGAATACTGCACTGATGAAATGCCCAAATGTTTAACAAGAATAAATGTGTAGAAATTTCGCAACTCGAATGTAGGAGACATAGTTGCACCATAATAGATCTTGTCTGTTCTATTTTTGTATAGGTCCCAAGGGTTAGGTATTCAAGGGTTCTATAGACAAGGGTTTTCCCTGTGCTATATCTCTCTGATATACATGTGAGGTCCAACAATAATACTTGAACCAATATCTTAGGGCACCAACTTAGGAGGCTATACTGTGCCCTTAGCCGTACTACCCGACTACCCATGTACTAGAGATTATCTTCCTGAGTGTTTTTCTCGGTGACACTATAGCAGTCAGGTGACTAATTGATTTATCTATGGAGGGCTTCAGGAGATCTAGGCCGATCCGTATATAGGTGTTTTCTGATGCACTACCACTTGAATGGGTACCAACAGGGGTTACAAGGGTGGCCAACAGATGTGTTCTTAAGTACCACTTGTATTTCCTATGTGTATGAATCCCCGGCCGCGGGTTTATGCACGTAACAACATATATCTGTAGCTTAAAGATGTTGGAATACGTCTCTACCCTGAAAAAAAGTTACCCACAATTTTCTTCCAAGGAAGGTGCTCTGATACCACTTGTAATATTCCAGATATAAACAAGTATGCAGAACATAAATAAATAGCTAGAAATGGCAGATGAACAACAATATAACCATAACAACCCCACAATAATACCAAAATGATACCAGAATAACACCATAAAGAGCACTTTGATTATTGAGAGCAATGTTCACTTGCCTCTTCGAGGGGGCAACCTCTAGCAGAGCAGATCTCTATTACAATAATATCCAAGACAAGATTTCTCATACCCTTGAATCCTATTTATACTAAATATTTCTATCAAAAGAACCATCTAGAGGAAGAACCTTCTAGAAGAGGAAGCTTCTATTATGTCTTCTTACATTGGACTTATTCTTCCTTATTTCTATGCATTATTAATATTGACCTTTATTACATGGAAATATATTATTTTACCTACATGAGGGTTTAGGTCCCTAAAAATTTTGTTTGTAGATGTTATACAAATATTTTCCACTTGATCACTTGATGGGAATCATCTAGAGGTTAGCAGTATGAAGCACTGAATTATACCACTTTTCTCCTGGATTTGCAGTACCTTTTTTCCTGTTCATTGGTTGTCCCTTTACATCCTTTGACCAATATTTATGATCACTAGTTTTCCCTTTACATCCTACGACCAATATTTATGGTCTCTACTTTTCCTCTTTCAAAGGGCGACATGTCACTCCCTACAAGAATGAAAGGCGTGACCAGGTCTATTACTCCCTATTTAGAATTATTTTCCATGAGATGAGATCAAACCTCAATTTTTTTGTGGTTTGACCTTGAGAAGCTTGTTATATTGGGAATCTATATCCTATCTATATTAACGTTTGATATTATCTCTATTATCCTATATATTGAGGTTTTCTCATGGAAAAAGGGACAAAGAAAGGAGAAAAAAAACTTATACTAGCGGTTTGATTATAGAGCTTGGGAAAGGAACATGGGAAAGGACTCCATCAACTTCCTTGATTGTAAGTTGTAAGCCATTTGTTTCATTAATAGAAGATGTACAATATTTCTCCCCTTACTTGATTATATGTAATTGCTATAATATTTTTAGGGAATTGATATTCTTATGTTATGTCACTAGATCTATTATCCATTTATACATGATTAGTTTGATCTTATGAAAGGTTTCTTTGTGTCTCTATGTGTGAAAATCCATGTTGGTAAGAATGAAGGGAATCTTCGAGAAAGATAATAGTTAAGGAGTGTGCAGGGACAACCATCATATCACCGGGTAAACATTTCATTCCATCAACTCGTAGATTATTTTCATGTATAATTTAGATCTAGGAAAATCTACTGCTTGCATCTCTATTATGTCTTAGGTTGTTGGTGTACAAATATTATTAGTCTATTACACTCATTTATATGTCAATCCTATATTTGTAATCGAAAGAGTTGTTAAACTATATGTGCCGAGAACAGGTAACCTATCTATGTCTGTTGTATCTAGCTCAAGCAGGAAATAATTAATAACATAATGCTCTGTTTATAGAATTTTTGAATGCTTCACACAACTTTAAACTCAAAAGATAAAACTGATAGAAAAAATCTCAAACAATCACTCAATTGAAAGGCTCTTACTTAGATGACAAGTCTGTTCATTGCAAGCTCATGAAATGAAGAGATGAACTTAAGATCTTGTTCCCTATAGCAATTGAAAATAGTAATAAACAATCCACTTTATTCACTCTTAGACAGAAATCAACCATAATTCTATTCAATCCAATCAAACCTTATTTAGTACAGGAAACAACCAACATGATTGAGAGACTTCATTATATGGAACATGAAGGTAAGAGATGAAGTCTTATGGTTCCTGTACCTATTAAGAACACCACAATTACACACTCAAAACAATAACATTCGCTTGCTTAACAATCCCACGCATCAAACTCTTATCAATTAAATGTTAATCTGCAGAAATTGAAAGGGAACTATATACTCTATCCAATATCTAATTACTCACACTGATTCAAATCAAGTGACTTTGTACTGAACTTAAAATGCATTTGAAATCATTTACAACACACAACTGTTAAATGTTCACACTCACACAATCACACAAAAACATGTACATGGAGGTTTACCTTGGTTGGGGTGGTGGGCCCTTGCCAAACCAACAAGGTACCTCTAAAGAGATAACATACTAGAATGCTTTACTCATGCTCATGAATTTCACAAAAGATCATTTGTGTTCCTTCAATTTTTCGATTGAATCAACAATTCAACATTTCACACAACATGACAATATGTATCATTCTTTGCTTGCTACTTGCTTCATTACATCATTATTCATTACTTCCTATTGTCTATACAACATCCCTTATAAAGAACGTGATTCGTTACTAACAAGATCTAAAGATAATTATCAAATGGTTTTAAATTATTACAATTGGCAATTCATATCGAATTTCTAGGGATGGACTTCATCCTCATGACACGAAGTGCATGAGTGATGAAGTCTATCATGATCTCAAAAACTACTTCAAGAGACTTCTATCCAATTGAATTCTTGGAATCTCCATCAACATACTTGTTCAACATGTAAATCCTATAGACAGGGGTTTAGCACTGGATGAACACAATCACGACCATGAGTACTGGATCAGGTGAAAAGGTAGTACCGGAACAGGCGCAAGACTGGTACCGGATGAGGTGCTGAGTTGGAGGTACCAGATGCGGCGTTGAGTTGGTGGTACTAGATGCGATGCTGAGTTCTCATGGTACTGGATGTGACGTTGTTCTGGTACCAGAATAAACGTTGAGGAGTAGTACCGGAAGAAGCGTTGTGGAGTACTGAAATAGGTGGAACATCGGTACCAGAATAGGTGGAGAATTGGTACCGGATCTAGCGGAGTATCAAATCCAATGGAGTACCGTATCACGCTATGGTTGCAATACCAGATTAGTAAAGTACCAGATGAAGCTTCTTAAGAGTCAAAGTGATTAGGAACATACATAATCAATCATTTAATCGAATTTAATCAAGAAAACTAAAGAAATCATGCCTTAACATAAGTTACCTCTCTATGCACATGGACAAGGTCATCAAGTGGATTTGTGGAGGAAACAGTCAATTATATACACATATCATAGGTAAAATAGGCTCAGATAGAGGGTAATATAGGATACTAGAAGTGTCAAAATGGAGACTCAACATTTCCCCCATGCTAAAGTCATTTCATGCCCTCATGCAACAACATAAAAAATGATACTCAAAATTTTGCAAAACTGAACCATTCCCCATCATTTCTCTGGCTGTAGGATGTTAAGACCAGAAGCTTCACTCCTAAGTTCCTTCTTAATCACATTGGTGTATTGGATCAAATGTAAAACTTTGTTGAGTTTAGCAGAGACCTCTTCTTGTGCATCATGTAACCTTAGGTTACATTATTTTAATTGTGCATTCTCTACCTTAAGGTGCCTATCCAACACTTGGTACTCTGTAACTTCTTGTTTTAGCTTATCATCCTGTTTTGTGAACTTCCCAATCTTCACTATCAATTGTTGTTTTCTCAAAGAATTGTCAGGATCAGATGTGGTTGTTTTTTCAATCACCTCCTCTCGGGCTTCCTTATCCTTTCTTAGACCTCTCAAGGTTTCTGTCACCAACCCCTTGGTCTCACTAATCGTAGCTCCATAGCCACTTTCTTTCTCTAGAGAATTCAAAATATCAATGGTATCTTCTTGAAGAGAAGGCACATGTGGAACTGTTGTCTACTTGGCCATGCTTCTGGTGGTCCTTCGTATAGGAAGTGGGACTTCCTCAGATTTGTTGATAAGGGTGGAAGTCTCCTCAAACAATTTCCTCTTCTTCATCTTAATAGCAGTTATAGACCTGGAAACTTGTTTCTCTTGTGTCGATTTGATTTTCAACTTGGAGGACTGAAGTGTGGGTTCTAGAGTCTGCCTTTGCTGAACATTCCCTATTTCCACTCTGGAATATTGAGGTGTAGGCTCTGATTTTTTTTTCCTTCGAGCCTTCCTCATTTTTAGCTTCCCCTTACTTCCTCTTGTCATTTTAGGAGTTTATTCCAACTCACTAATCGTTTCTTGAGGAGACACAATAACTGCTTCAGGGGTCTTTTCCAACTCCTTAAATGATTCTTGAGGGAGCTCAACAGTTGCCTCAATGACATCATGTGAAACTTCTTGTTGACCTGTCTTCTTCCTCTTTCACTCTCACTTTGTGGAAGTTGATATTTAGGACTTGAGGTTGGACTAGGTACTTTAGACTGGGAAGGATTCTCCTTCTTAGATGTAGTGGGCTCTTCTAGGATTCGTTCTGCTAACACACCCTTCTTTTGACCCATTTTTTTGGTCTGAATGTTGATTTCATGGGTTTTTTCCAATTTGCTAGCTAGATCTGGTGATAACTCAATGGTTTCTTTAGGACCACTATCTGATCGCTCACCTAGGTCAGATTCCTTCCTCTTCTGTCTTTTAGCTTTTGGAATCAAGGTTGGACTTATTTTCTGAGATTGGGAGGATTTCTTCTTTCTAGATGTAGTGGGGTCCTTCACAGTAGACTTATCTTTCTATAATTCCTCAATAGGTTGGGATGAGATGGGTGTAAAAGTGGCTTATTCACCCCCTAATTTCTTCCCTTTTTCTTTCTTTGCCTTTCTGCTGGACCCCTCACTTTGTATTTATGTTTCCTAATCCTCTACAGATTTGGACATTCCTTCCTCATCAAAATTCTGTTGGAGTAGTTGCTTCCAACTACTACCTTGTGTCCTCAAGGCATGGACAACCAAAAGTTTCATTAGGCCATGGTGATGGAGGCTGGTTTCAGGTTTCTTGGAAGTTGAGTTCACTCCTCTCACCATTTTATTTAAACTCATCCATATGAAGTGAGGAAAATCAATTTGTGTCCCTCCTTCAAAATGTGACAAAAGTTTCAAATGGTATAGGAAGGTTACTACATACCTCCCCTCACAGGTGAGAAATATCTACAAACTAATGAGCATCGTCTAATATTCTTCTTTGATGCAGCTCCAAGGAATGCCCTTAGTCCAATCGGGGTATTGATATTCTAGTGTGAGAAATTTTTGACAAAGCTTCCTATCAATGATCACCCCCTTGAAGTATTTTTCTCTAGATGAAGGGAGGCCTGTAGAATCTTCTATGGTGGCCTCCGAAATTGTTAACTTCATATCTCCAAATTGAACACTTTTTCCATCATATGTCTGCACAAAAGCAAGATAGTCTCCTTCGTGATAGCCTTTAAACTTCTCCAAAAATGGGACCCAGTCGACATGTTCAAATATTTCCCTGCAAGCTTGATATTCTGGTGTTTCTCTATATAACTGGAACATGGGCTTATGCCTATCGACCCCCATGCTAGCTCAAAACAATTCTTAGAGAATATGAGGCACAGAACAAAGGATCGAGGGTTGAGTACCAGATCAACATAGACCGTGATGGAGTACCGGATCAACGCAGACCGTGATGGAGTATCAGAAGAGGATAAGTATGAAAAAGATACAAAGGAACGAGATCACAATGTAAATGCAGGTGGTGTGACAGTAGAAATGGTAAATAACGCTCATCTGGATGGAAAATCCATCTAGAGGAGTGTTTATAAATTAAGATTCGGTTTACAACAGTCACATCTAGGGTAATGATGACAAGGTAAGACAGGTCGAATTCATGAATAACTTATAGACTCGTATGAAAGTTGGCATCATACCATATTCACGGGAGTGTTGGGTAATGATGACAAGAGATGTGGTCATTATGATCAAAACTCACAAGTATGAAATCATATGACGTCATCAGAATCATAAGAATCATAGTTTGACATGCATAAAGATGTGGCTTGAGTCATTCATATGGAACGTTATTGAATCATGGGATTATGAAGTTTCTCTACCAAATAAACGAAAGACATGAAATTGATCGTGTTAGAGACACAATTACCTCGTGCTCTCAACATTTCGGGTATATAGGAATGTTTTCTTCACAAGGAGATGTAGACGAGGACTTGCAGAAGTTCATGGTAGGGAGTGTGCCATAATTTGAGAGTAACCACATGTTTAATACATAATTAGTCTAATTCCTTAATAAAACAAAAAAATGTTGAGTTTATACGTCCTATTACTTGAAACACTTAAATCGAGCAACAAAAACTTGAATATAGGATAAGGACAACCAACACCTTATTACTAGTATCAGATCACCTTAGTACCGGTTGAACGCAGAGTTTTTCTCAGTACCGGAATAGCACAAACCTTCTCCTTTGGTATCATATGAGAACATAGGTGACCATAAATACCAAATGAATACATATTTTTTCCCAATACCAGATGAACGCAGACATCCTCCCATAATATCAGATGGACACAGAGTTATACCCAGTACCGGATGAACGCATACCTCCTCCCATAGTACCAGATGGATGTAGAGTTTTACCCAGTACCAGATGAACGCAGACCTCCTCCCATAGTACCAAATGGATGCAGAGATGTTTTACAGTACCGAATGAGAACATAGGCAACCATAAGTACCAGATGAATGCATAGATTATTGGTTGTGGAGCCTGATTATCTTCCTAATTCAGAGGTCCTTGATTTCAGCCATGTTTATACCCCATGAAGACTTTACACCCCATAATTATGTACACTCTTCCATGCGGGGGAGTGCAGAGGGGGGTTACCTCCTCTGTGGGGTACGGGGGGGCTATCCCCCTGGCTGGGGGGTCCGCGGGCCCCCGAAGGGAAAACTTCCTTGTAAATGTATATTGTAATTTCATTGTAAATCTAGACCGTTCATTATAAGGTCACAGATCTGATGGTAGAAGTTATGTTAGGGTTTTTTTCCCTAGAAGGCAACCCTCTTTTGTGAGGGAAATGTATTGCGGCTATGCATTATGGCGAAGATTGTATTTTGAGATAGGAGATTGTGAGAGAAAGAAGAGGAAGTTACAACATGTTTTCTATAGGTTGTATCCCTTCATTTGCTGGATAATAATAAAGGAAGGATCTGGCGATTTCTATGGTGGACGTAGCCCACACTGGGTGAGCCACGTAAATCTGTGTCTCTATTGTATTATGTATCTTCTGTGTTTTGTTTTTGCATTTATTTTATTTTATTTCTCCACAGTCCTAGTTTTCTAACAACTGGTATTGGAGCGAAAGGTAACTCACAGGAAAGGAGGGTTCCTAGTTCGAGTGGGAGTAATGGAGGAAGATGGAAAGTTTAGGGTCGAGAAATTTAACGACCAAAACTACCAGTTATGGAATATGCAGATGGAAGATTATTTATATCAGAAGGATCTATTGCTACCATTGGGAGGAGTAGCAAAGAAGCCGATGGTCATGAAGGATGAAGAATGGGAGATTCTTGACAGAAAGGCTCTAGGAACGATATGGATGAGCCTGGAAGCATCAGTGGCTTTCAATATTTTGAAATAAAAGACAACAAAGGCTTTGATGGAAGCATTGGCTAAATTGTATGAAAAAACCTCGACGTCCAATAAGGTATTTCTAATGAAGATATTATTTAATATGAAGATGTCAGAAGGTGGGTCTGTTGTAGATCATTTAAATGATTTTAATACGTTTACTAATTAACTAAGTTTTGTAAAAGTGGACTTTGTTGATGAGGTCAGGGCTCTTCTAATATTGTTCTCATTGCCAAAAAATTGGAATGGCTTGGTCATGGTTGTAAGCAACTCTGTCTTTGGTTCAAATACTTTAAAATTTGATGATGTTGTTGGTGTTATCCTTAGTGAGGAAATGCGACAGAAAAGAGCAGGTGAGACATCAGGTATTGCATTGAACATGGAGAACAAGGGAAGACAAAAGGATAGAGGAAAGGACCCAAGGAACTGCGGGAATTCTAGGAAGGGCAGATCCAAATCTAGACTTAGAAAGATAGAGTGTTGGAATTGTGGGAATAAAAGACATCTAAAGAAAGACTACAGATATCCAAAGAAACAAAGAGATGGACAACAACAGAGAAATCAGGAACCAAATGTAACAAGTGATGTGTTACAAGATGCTTCGATTCTTTCTGTAGATAATATTTTTGAGTCTTGGGTAGTAGTTTCAGGGGCTTCATTTCATGCCACACCCCATACGAAACATTTTCTAGATTATGTTCAAGGTGATTTTGGACAGGTTCATTTGGGTGATGATGCACCATGCAAAGTTGTTGGAATGGGAAAGGTAAAAATAAAGCAACGCAATGGAAACCAATGGTTGTTGAAAGAGGTAAGACATGTTCCAGATCTAAGGAAAAATATAATTTCAACAGGACAGTTGGCAAGTGAAGGTTGTATATCCATATTTACAGATAAGACGTGGAAGGTCATCAAAGGATCATTGGTGATAGAAAAAGGAGAGAAGGTAGGTACATTGTATTTATGTACTGGTAGTACTGATTCTTCTATCTCTTTAGATTCTACGTGAGTGGATACAACATTGCAAAATCACAGACTTGGACACTTGAGTGAGAAGGGAATGCAGATATTTCACAAAAGAATTTTTTTGCCAGATCTTAAAAAAATTGATTTGGAATTCTGTGAGCATTGTGTTTATGGAAAACAAAAGAGAGTCGGATTTCTGAGAGTCAGAAAAGAAAAGAAGAATGAAAGGTTAGAGATTGTGCATACATATGTATGGGGACCAACTTAGGTATCATCTCCTGGTGTGGCTCTCGTTATTATGTTACTTTTATTGATGATGCAACTAGAAAAACTTGTGTTTATTACATTCGACAAAAATATGATGTTTTTGATACTTTTAAGAAATGGAAAGATTTGGTTGAGAATGAGTCAGGAAAAAGTTTAAAGTGTCTCATATCAGATAATGGAGGTGAATATTGCAACAAGGAGTTTTATGATTACTATTCATACCATGGGATTAGTAGAGAGAAGACATTTCCAAGAACACCACAAGAAAATGGTGTGTCAAAAAGGATGAACAAGAAAATCATGGAGTGTGCAAGGAGTATGAGATTGCATGTTGGTTTTCCCTTACAGTTCTGGGTAGATGTTGTAGATACTATTGTTTAATTAATAAACAAAGGACCTTCAAGCTCTTTGGATGGTATAATTCTAGAGGAGGAATGGACAGGAAAAAAGGTAAACTATTCTTTTTTGAAAACTTTCGGTTGTGAAGCATTTGTCCATATTGATAAAGAAAATAGAACAAAGCTTGAGGCAAAATCCAAGAAGTGTACCTTTATTGGATACGATGTTAATGATTTTGGTTATAGCTTATGGGATTATGAAAATAAAAAAATCATTAGGAGTAGAGATGTCATATTCAATGAGAAGGTCATGTACAAAGATCAGTTGCAGGGAAAGAAACAGGAAAAAGAAAAACAAGAATACACAATGCTAGATGAGATCAATGGAATTTTTTTTCCAAAGGAACCAAAAAATCAAAATGTAAAACAAAATGATTAACAGGTACCTCAAACACTTGTAAGTGTTGTTAGAAAATCTACCAGGTTAAGTATACCCCCTGAACGATACTCTCCTTCACTGTATTATTTATTGTTGACTGATTCTGGTGAACCAGAATGTTATGAAGAGACAATGTAGGTAGACACAAAAAAGAAGTGGGAGAAAGGCATGAAAGAGGAAATGGATTCCTTGGTAAATAACCATACTTGGGACTTGGTTTAGTTGCCTACAAGAAAAAGAGCATTGCAGAATAAATGGGTTTACAAGTTGAAGGAAGAAGATGGAGGAATAAAGCGGTACAAGTCTAGACTTGTTGTAAAGGGGTTTGCACAAAAGAAAGGTATATACTTTGATGAAATAGTTTCTCCTGTTGTTAAAATGACTTCAATTAGGACTATTTTAAGTCTTGTGGTAGTAGAAAATTTGCATCTTGAACAATTAGATGTTAAAACAACTTTTCTCCATGGGGATTTGGAGGAAGAGATTTATATGCAGCAGCCACAGGGGTATGAGGTCAAAGGGAAGGAGAATTTTGTATGCAGGTTGAATAAGAGCTTGTATGGCCTAAAGCAAGCTCCAAGGAAGTGGCATTTGAAGTTTTATAGGTTTATGATAGAACAGGGTTATAGTAGATGTCATTTTGATCACTGTGTTTATTTCAAAAAGCTAGAAAATGGAAGCTATATTATCTTGCTATTATAAGTAGATGACATGCTTTTTGCAGGGTCTAATATGCAAGATATAAATGTTCTCAAGGAAAAATTATCTAATTCATTTGTGATGAAGGATTTGGGTGCTGCGAAGAAAATCCTTGGTATGAGAATAATAAGAGATAGGAAAAATTGCAAATTGACATTGTCTCAGGGTGAGTACATAGAGAAGGTGTTTGAGAGGTTTAGAACGCATAATGAAAAACCAGTTAGTACACCTTTAGCCATCCATTTCAAATTAACTAAGGAAATGTGTCCCAAGACACAGGAGGAGATAGAATACATGTCCAGGGTCCCTTATTCATCAGGAGTTGGAAGCTTGATATATGCAATGGTTTGCACAAGACCAGATATTGCACATGTAGTGGGAGTTGTGAGCAGGTATATGAACAATCCAGGTAAAGAACGTTGGGAGGTATTAAAGTGGATTCTCAAGTATTTGAGAGGTACTACTACTCATGCATTATGTTTTTGAGGTTCATACACTTTTCTATAGGGATATGTTGATTCAGATATGGCAAGTGATAAAGATAGTAGGAGGAGCACCATAGGGTATGTTTTTACTATAGGTGGAACAAAAATAAGATGGATTTAAAAAATACAAAAGGTTGCTGCACTTTCAACAACAGAGGCAGATTATGTTGCTGCTACATAGGCTAGTAAAGAGATTATTTGGTTACAGAGGTTTATGGAGGAATTGGGAAAGAAGAAGGAGAATAGAAGGTTGTACTGTGACAGTGAAAGTGCCATTCATCTTGCAAATAACTCAACATTCCATTCAAAGACTAAGAATATACAGTTGAGGTACCACTTCATACGATCTGCCTTGGAAGATGGACATTTGAAGTTGGAAAAGATACACACTAGCCATAATCCTGCAGACATGTTAACAAAGGGAGTAACCAAGGATAAACTGAGTTCCTGCTCAGTTTTAGTTGGTCTTCAAGAATGAAAATGAAGATGAGAAATTTTCCAAGTCTAAGAAGGTTCAGAGTCCAACATATACAACAACAGTGGAGTTGTTGAGATCAGTCTCCAAGTGGGAGATTGTTGGTTGTGCAGCCTAAATATCTTCCTGATTCAGAGGTCCTTGCTTTCAGCCGTGTTTATACCCCATGAAGAATTTACACCCCAGAATTATGTGCACTCTTCCACACGGGGGAGTGTAGAGGGGGGTTACCCCCTCTGCGGGGTTCGGGGGGGGCGCTCTATCCCCCGGTTGGGGGCGAAGCCCCCGAAGGGAAAATTGCCTTGTAAATGTATATTGTAATTTCATTGTAAATATTGACTGTTCATTATAAGGTTGTAGATCTGATGGTAGAAGTTATTTTAGGGTTTTTTTTCCGTAGAAGGCAACCCTCTTTTTTTGGAGGGAAATGTATTACGGCTATGCATTATGGTGAAGATTGTATTCTGAGATAAGAGACCGTGAGAGAAAGAAGAGGAAGTTACAACGGGTTTGCTGTAGGTTGTATCCCTTTATTTGCTGGATAATAATAAAGGAAGGACCTGGCAATTTCTCTGGTGGATGTAGCCCACAATTGGTGAACCACATAAATCTGTGTCTCTATTGTATTATGTATCTTCTATGTTTTGTTTTTTCATTTGTTTTATTTTATTTCTCCATGGTCCTATTTTTCTAACAGAGATGTTGTTCAGTACCAGATGAGCATAGAGGAAAACATTGTATTTCCATACTCGAGGATAATTTGACAAAGTATCTGGTGGTAGTTCTCTGTATACTGAAACTTTTGTAGGATGCACTTTGTAGGAGTAGCTGGTGTTTTATGATACTATGGAAGAGGACCCGTGATTTGGTTCTACTGAAAAACCATCTAGGTGAAACAAATACCAACACTTGATGCATGAACTCTGAATTTGCAGTGGAAGTGTCAGAATAAGGGAAAATAATTTGATGACTGGGCTCCAAGATCTGTGACAAGAAGGTACTCTATAGTTGGATGACCACATGTTGAGATTTAGAACCCTCCTCTTTTGGAACTAGGCTGATCAATGCTCTTGTTGGCACTTCCTTTTTATTACAAAAAAAACCAATCCTAACTACTACTTTCTGTGTATTTTTCTTGAGCCCAGATTAGTTATTGCTCACCGGTGTTTTCAATTTTAAAGAGTCTAAAAAACTTAAAGAAAACTCCATATAATGTCTTGTGGATTTTTCTCGAGCCTGGGCTAGTTCGTGCTCGCTGGTATTTTCAATTTTTAGGAGTCTGAAAAACTTAAAGAAAACTCCATATATTGTCCCATGGATTTTTCTCGAGCCCGGGCTAGTTCCCGCTCGCCGGTATTTTCAATTTTTAGGAGTCTAAAAAACTTAAAAAAAACTCCACCTAGCAAATGTCCTCCTTATTCATTTATATACATGAGAACACAATCAACTTTTTGTTTTTGTTAGTAACATAATTTTTTTTTTATCTAATGACACACCTATTTGCAAATATGTACAAAGAGAAATTAGTTCACACAATCAAACTTACTATGGTGGGTCAGCAGGAGGATAAACCCCCTTGCTTACCAGTTGCATTTCAGAATTCTGAAGAACATGTTTGAAAAAATCCTCTTTGGATAGAGGCTTATGATAAACCTTCAATCGATGCCCATTTACGACAAAGGGAGTCTGATTCTCATCAATAGTCTTTATCTTTACTGAACCATTGTCGTAAACTGTATCAACTTCATAGGGTCCCAACCATCTAGTAGACAATTTACCTTTAAAATTCTTGAACCTATTATCATACAGGAGGGCCCCATCACCTGAATGAAAATACTTCTTCTTGATGTACTTGTCATGCTATTTAGTCCTTTGTTCTTGTATAAGGGTGGTCCTTTGAAGAACATCTTCTATGATCTCATCAAGCTCATTCAATTGTTATAACCTCTTTTTTTTAGCCTCATCCAGATCCATCCCTAGTTGCATGGAATTCCTGAAGGTTTTTACTTGAAATTCTATGGGAAGAAACACCAGCTTCCCATACACCAACTTATAAGATGTATGGCCTGTTGTGTTTCTCCAAGCTATCCTATAGGCCCATAAGGCCTCAGGCAACCTATCAACCCAATCTTTGTGATGCAATTGAACAGTCTTGGTAAGAATAACCTCTATGACCTTATTAGCTGATTCCACCTGCCCATTTGCTTGAGGGGGATAAGGCGAAGATTTTCTATGTTTGATTATGTACTGTTCAGTAAGAGATTTGACCAAATTGGAGGTGAATTGGGTTCCTTGGTCAGTGACTATTTCTTGAGGTACACCGAAACGAGTAAATATTTCTTCGAAGAGAAAGTCTACAAAAGATTGTTCATTAGAAGAATACAAAGCTTTAGATTCCACCCATTTGGTCAGATAATATGTGCAGACCAAGATGTACTTCTTCCTTCGAGACATGGGGTTAATGGGTCCTACAAAATGCAAAGCCCATTTTTCAAAAGGTTCAATTACTACCTAATCTTGGAGGGGCATCTCATCGACTGCAGTAGGTTTTCCCATCCTTTGTAAATCATCACAGATGACCACATACTTCTTTGCATCTTTGAAAATAGTTGGCCAATAGTAGCCGGACTGTAAGATTTTGTATGATTTCCTTTTATCAGCAAAATGGCCTCCACATGGACCATCATGACATGACTTGAAAATATCATGCATCTCATTCTCCCGAACACACCTTCTGATCACCAAATCAGGCCCAGTTCGGTGTAAGCAATCATCATGCGACATGTAATTGGCACTTAGATGAATAATTCTTTGTTTTTCTCGGGAGGATAGATTCCGAGGTATATTTCTCGTTACAATATAGTTGGCTACATCTGCATACCAGGGAATGCAAGTACAAATAGAAAATAGATTCTCATCCAAAAAATCATCATCTACTGGAGTATTATCACCTGCATGAATGAGTCTAGACAAGAAATCAACAACTAAATTATCTTTTCCAGGCTTATCAATAATGGTGATATTGAATTCTTGTAGTAATAACAACCATCTAGTCACTCTAGCATTTGTAACAGGTTTGTTCATTAAAAATCTGATGGCTGAATGGTCAGTATGTACAAAGACTTCATACCCTGTTATGTAGTGTCTGAACTTGTTAATGACATGTACTACTGACAAAAATTATTTTTCTGTGACAGTGTAATTTACTTCAGTAGGTGAAATATTCTTGCTGAAAAAGTATATAACATATGGAATCTGGCCTTCCCTTTGTCCTAAAACAACCCCAAAATTTTTATCTGAGGCATCCATGCAAATATGAAAAGGAAGAGACCAGTTTGGTCCTCTCAAAACAGGGGCACTTGATAGCTTTGTTTTCAAAATTTCAAAGGAGATTTGACATTTTTCATTCCAACAAAATTCAGCCTCTTTTGTTAATACCTTGAACAGTGGGGCAACTAGATTCGTAAAATTTTGAATGAACCTCTTACAGTAACCATCATGCCCTAAAAAGATTCTGGCTTCTTTTTGTGAACTAGGGATTTTGATTTGGGAAATTATGTCAATATTGGTAGGGTCTACTCTTATTCCAGTACTGGAGATGTGGCGACCTAAAACAATTCCTTCAGTGAGCATCATTCTAGACTTTTCATGACTAAGGGAAAGGTTGGTTTCTTTACACCTAATCAGTACTTTCTCCAAATTTTCCAATGCCTGTTGGAAATCATCCCCATACATTGTGAAGTCATCCATGTAGACTTCTACACAGTCATGGGTCAAATCAGAGAAAATGGCCAAGACAACCATTTGAAAGGTTGTAGGGGCATTACACAAACCAAAAGAAAGAACCCTATAGGCATAGGTCCCCCATGGGAAGGTAAATGTGGTTTTTTCCTGGTCTTCTGGTGAAATTTGGATTTGATTGTAACCACTAAACCCATCCAAGAAAGAAAAATACCTCTTCCCAGACAAAGTGTCCAAGACCTGTTCTATGAAAGGCAAAGGAAAGTAATCTCTATAGGTAGCCTTGTTCAATTCTTGAAAGTCCACACAAATCCTCCATTTACAATTTTTCTTAAGGATAATAACTAATGGGGAGACCCACTGCTATAGTGGGAAAACCCCCCTACGGACTACACTAGGGTTCTAAAGTGTAGGCAGAGCTAACCGTCTAAAGTCTCCTACTCTTAACTGCTATCTAGACAACACCCCATATTCATATATAAAGTACAAAGTATAGGGATCCGGTAGTCTTACCTTGAACTCTGCATCCAATGTCGATCCCAATGTGTTCGATCGCTTCTCGACTGCAAATCTCCTCCCAAGGCTGACCTGCATTCACCAAAAGACAAACAAGAAACTGCGAACAAGCATTCTATATATGGATTAATGGGTTAGATGTCATGACAAAATGTAAATCAATCATACAAATTAAACACATCATATGGCGGGATGACAAAAGTACTTCTTTATATTAATCTCATAATGTCACTTAAAAAATGAGATCGACAACTTCTCCTCGAACCCTGTCCTAGGCTCCTCTTCACCAAGATCCAACTGCTTTCACATATCCTTCTTCTCTCACACTTCTCTCTAGAGAATAGGCATAGGTTTATGAATGAGGAAAAAGGGGAAAGAATGGGAAATTCTGGCTCAAACTCACAATGTGGTTGCAAATTCTTGGGGCAAGGGGGGATTAGGAAATGGGCAGAGTTTCACTGCTTTCATGCTTCTCCCTAGAATGGGACCCCAACACCTTCTTTTATATGCCAAAAAGATAGTTATTCGGTTGGGTGACGGGCTATGGGTGGTCAATTGGTTAGGAAACTACGCAAAAGCCCGCATTCCCTTACAATTTTTTATTTTTTTGCAACTTTTGTGGGTATACGTGGGCTATAATGGTGTAGCTAATGTACATACATGGGCAGTAATGGTGTAGATAGCATACATACATGGGTAGTAGTGGTGCAGGGCACGTACATCTTCAAAAATTTGGTTTTTAAGAAGAGATATTCATTATTGGATTGGCAAAAATAGTAAGTAAGATGGTCTATTGCTAGGTATGCATGTTTGGTGCAAATTAGGGTTATAACACCCACTTGCTATCTGATATAGGGTAGATGAAATTGTCTTGCAGGAGTTTCTGGAGTTCTTCTTTCACTATGAATTTCAAGGTTGGATTCATTCTTCTTTGGGGTTGCCTAACAGGTTGGATTTGGTCATTAGTGTAAATATGATGCATACAAGTGTCTGGGTGGATCCCTTTCATGTCAGAGTAATCCCATGCAAAAGCACTAGATTGCCCTTGAATCATTTGTATCAAATTTTGTTTCTGATCTGTTTCTAAGCTAGCATTGATATACAAATATTTTCCAGGACTGATTTCAACAACCTGGATAGGTGATTCTTTCCCTTCATCTACTTGTGAAACGATGGCTACTGTAGAGGTGGAGGGGTGCCAAATTTCCTGGAATTCAGAGCTGAATATATGTGTATATTTAGGAAAAGATTGAGGATATTCAATGCATTCTGTATCAACCAAAAATAGGCTTAAGATTTGTTCTTTAGTTTTCTCTTGAAATCCTTTTACCTCTTTGAGTGTCAAAAAGGGCTGAGTATATTCCTCCTCCCCATAGGGATTCTCAAACCAGAGAGGAACTTTAGTGGCTGGTTGGGCAGGAGGAAAGAGGATAAGTTTTTGACTTTGAGTGCCATTGGAAATTGTCATCTCTCTAGACCGACAACTAATAAACACATCAGCAGTGGCTAGCCAATGTCAGACAAGTACTACTAGATGTCCTGGTTTGGAGGATTTGGGATGAATTACTAAGAAATCCATAGGGTATTCCCAAGAAGCCAAGGTAACTGTTATATCATCTAAAATTCCTGCTAGGGTTATGACTGATTTGTCTGCTAGTTCCAACAAAGTCTGTGTTGGTCTTAGGTGATTTAGTTGCATCGTTTTCATGGTGTCAACCGACATAACATTTATTGCTGACCCTAGATCAATAAGTGTGTTTGGCAAAGAAACACCGTTAATTTCTATGGTTATCACTGGGTTTCATGGGTCACTATATTTGGATGGCATTTCTGATATAAATTCTGATAACTGTCCAACCACCTGTATGACAGAGGGTGTTAGGGTCCTAACCTGCACATAGGTAGATCAATATATTCAGATGTAATAAAGGTCAATATTAATAAGGCCTTTCAATCAAATAGATTAAGGCGGATGTAAGAAGACATAATAGAAGCTTCTGCTTCTAGAACGATCTTCCTCTAGATGCTTCTCTTGATAGACATATTTAGTATAAATAAGGGTCGAGGGTATGAAAACCCTAGCTTGGAGATTATTGTAACAGAGCGCTGCTCGACTGGAGGTTGCCCCTTCAAAGAGGCCCATGAACATTGCTTTCTAAATCAAAGTGCTATTTATGTTGTTGTTCTTATATCATTTATGTGTTATTGTGGAGATTATGCTAGTTATATTACTGTTATTTTGCCATTTCTAGCATTTTATTTTTGTTTTGCATATTTATTATATCTAGTATCTTGCAAGTGGTATCAGAGCACTTTCCTTGGCAGAAATTGTGGGATTTTTTTTTTAGGGTAGAGATGTATTCCGGCATCTTTAAGCCACAGAGATCTGTCGTTATGCGCATAAACCCACGGTTGAGGGATTCATACACGTAGGAAATACAAGTGGTTCTTAAGCGCAGATCTGTTGGCCACCCTTGTAACCCCTGTTGGTACCCCTTCAAGTGGTAGCGCATCAGATAACACCTGTGTATGGATTGACCTAGATTTCCTGAAGCCCTCTTTAGATAAACCTATTGACCACCGGACTGCTATAGTGTCATTGAGAACAACACTCGGGAAGATACTCTCTAGTACCTGGGTAGTCGGGTAGTACGACTAAGGGTATGGTCTATCCTCCTTAGTTAGTGCCCTGAGATATTGGGCTGAGTACTACTGTTGGACCCTGCACGTATATCAAAGAGCTATAGCACAAGAAAAACCCTTGTCTATAGAATCCTTGAATACCTAACCCTTGGGGGACAGAAACATAAACAAATTAAAACAGACCAGATCTATTGCCGTGCAATTGTGTTCGGGTTGCCAAGTAAATACACATTTCTTTCTAGTTAAGCATTTGTGGATTTCATCACTACAGTATTCTTCAGATTGGAGTATTTAAAAAAAAAAAAAAAATGAGTCTGGAAATTTTTTCACCATTATTTGAGACCTATTCCATTGGATTCATCTCTTCTCCCTTATCACATTCATCCATATCATTTTTCGATTTTTTTTTACCCCGCCCGCCCCTTTTCAGTTCACCCATCCTCGTGGCCTATACCCATAGACAAGATCTGGAAACTCGCTTCAACACCTTGCAATTTGGTTTCCTTGAGACCCAAAAAGAAGTGAAACAACTCAGTGCTACTATTGCCTCCATCAATTCATCCATCAATACAACCATAAATGCAACCATGCGGTCCTCAATGGAGGAAGTCAAACAAGAACTGACCACCCAGCTTGAATTTGTCTTTGCATCACTCTGCACCAAATTGAAGATCCCTACAGATGACCCTTTCTCTGAAACACCTCCAAAGCCCGAAGTCGAACATTCCTCCCATTCCCATACCTTTCAGTCCCATCACTTTCAACGTGACCTACACCTTCCATGGGTGGATGTGACCAAATTTGATGGCTCAGACCCCACTGGTTGGGTAACCCAAATGGAACATTATTTCTCTTTATACGACATCACAGATGACTTGGCCAAACTCCGGCAGGGATGATTTTAAGGATGGAAATTTATTTTAAAATGTAGAAACCTTGGCGAATATTACTAATCCTTCATATGTCAACTATAAATGTTTGGCTATATTTTTTTTTAAATATTCAAATTTCTAAGTATTTTATATAGTTTTAATAAAATTTTGGCGATTTTTAAGGTAAAATAATTTTATCCTATAGAATTTGGGCGAATCATTTTTAAAATAGCGAATCTTGTTTTTGGAAAAACCATGGAAAATTAGCCCATGAGCGAAATTTAGCCCCTAAAATCATCCCTGAACTCCGGTATGGTGTTCTCCATCTAGATCAAGAATGTTGGCAATGGTGGCAATGGAGAAAAACTTCCTGTCAAGGGTATATTGCTTGGACCCAATTTGTGACTGAGCTTTATGAATGCTTTGACACAGACACCAACCATTTGGGCCGTTTGACAAAGTTGAAACAATCCAGAATAGTAGAAGACTTCATAGCTGCCTTTGAGCGCCTGGCTTTTCGAACAGAGGGCATGACTGATGCTTTCTTTCGAGAGTGTTTTATCAGTGGCCTCAAGGAGGAGATTTGGGCCCATGTCCTCATGGCTCGACCCTCAAGTTGGGTGGAGGCTACTAAAAGAGCTAAAGAATCACAACAAGTTGTATCCTCTCAAAGCCAAAAAACCTCCTTTATCCCTCGCCCTAAACTCATCACTCCCACTACTCCCTCCGCCCCATTAAAGATCCAAAAATTGACTAGGGGTGAAATGGTTGAACACCAACTCAAAGGCCTTTGTTATAATTGTGATGACAAATATTTCTCGGGCAACAAGTGTAAGGAACAAAAGATTTTTATGGCCATCTCTGAGGAAATTTCGGAAGAGGATGTTGAAATTCCCCTTGTGTCCGAGTCACCTGAAATCACTGACATAACTCCTCCCTCAAACCCTCCCAAAGTAGAACCCGTCATTTCCCTCAATGCTCTCACTGGCTTCTCCGCTCCCCAAACCTTCAAGTTAATTAGTTACATCAAGCATCGGAAGGTCATCATTCTGGTTGATAGTGGAAGCACCCATAATTTTATTCATTGCCGCATTGCCCAAGAAACTCATTGCTACATCCATGCTGTCAACAATTTCCAAATCATGATTGCCAATGGTGGTTCCATGAAATGTGGAGGGC
>ML795668.1:333626-391099 GCA_009831015.1 Picea engelmannii | reverse complement strand
ATATCGCCACCCCTTTTCACAAAAAAATGAAATTGAGAAAATGGTCCAGGAACTCCTTAATGCAGGCGTTATCCGCCCTAGTACGAGCCCTTACTCTTCTCCTGTAGTCATGGTCCTGAAGAAAGAAGGTTCTTGGAGAATGTATCCTGACTTCTGTGCCCTCAACAAATTGACCATTAAAGACAAATTTCCCATTCCTGTCATTGATGACCTCCTGGATGAATTGAGTGGCGCCCAATTCTTCACTAAACTTGATCTTCGCTTGGGCTATCACCAGATACGTATGAAAGAGGTAGACATTCCCAATATGACCTTTCGCACTCATGAGGGTCACTATGAGTTTTTGGTCATGCCCTTTGGCTTGTGTAATTCCCCCTCCACCTTCCAAAGCCTCATGAATCATGTATTCTGTCCCTTTCTCCGTCATTTTGTCTTAGTTTTCTTTGATGATATCCTCATCTATAGAAAAACCTGGACAGACCATCTTACTCATGTGGATCAAGTTCTCCATCTACTCTCTTAGCACAAACTTTTCCTGAAACAGTCTAAATGTTCTTTTGCTGCCTTAGAAGTAGAATACTTGGGTCATTGTTATAACCCTAAATTGCACCACACATGCTTACCTGGCATCAGGCCAACTCATATCCCTTCTTTTCCAAAACACTGTTGAACAACTCTTTGAAAATCCTCTTGTATAAAGGCCCACGTGCCCTAATCCATTACTGCACGCGTGTACACGCTGGCTGACCCAAACCAGCCTGTGTGGACCGACAAAAGAATGAAAAAAAGAAAGTTGTCGATGGAACAAAAAGCTATGGGTGAGTTAACTGAAACTCTCGGCCATGCATGGCCGAGGGTTCATCCAAATACCTAGCTCCTTCTAGCCTATAAAAGAAGGGGTAGGGGTCCCATTTGGAAGAGGAAAAATATAGCAAAGAAACTCTACCCATTTATGTATTCCCATTGTCCCAACCCTTTAGCCTTTCCTTGTGCCAAAGGAGATTCAAAGAAATCAATTGAAGGACAGAAGAAGAGGAGCCTAGGATCCGGTTCAAGGAGTGGTGGCCGGTCTCAACTTTTGTAAGTTGACTAATTCTAAGTAATAAAGAGAATGCTTTTCCCATCCCAATTCATGAACTGTTTATAGTTTGATCAATATATGTTTGGATTTCTAACCCGTTAGTATATAAGTAGTATGCATGCATAGTTGTTGCTTGTCTTGGATGCAGGTCAGCTTTGGAAGGAGTATTGCAAACAAGTAATCGAGCACAATGGAGGATCGAAATCAAACACCGGGAATGAGGTAGGTTGATCTTTCCATGCATTTACTAAGAAAAGGGGATTTAAATATAGGGATGAAGGTAGAAAGTAATTTCTATTCGGTCATATCTGCATGCAAAGTCTAAACTCTATTTGCTAGTCCGTAAGGAGATTTTCCCAACAATAGAATTGGCGACCATACTGGGGAAACTCTCTAGGGATCCTGGAATTTTATTTGGTTTTTGGGTAGTTTTAAAGACTAGTTTTTCTTGCCTGTTTTTCTTTTAGTTTCTGTAAGGTCTGAGCTAGCAGGGAGTTTGGTTTTCCATACCAACTTTCCCTGTCTTTTTCTTGACTGTATTTTTCGGGACCCACAGAGGTACACGTAGCTTGCACAAGGTCTGCATGCGTGTACCCGCGCCCTACCCTCTTACAGCCCGCGTGTGAACGCTAGCTATAGAAATAGCAGTAGCGTGTAGAATTCAGAGAACTTCAGAGGCAGCCATCCTCTTCCCTGTCAGAATCACACATTCTCAGGGGGTTTTCTGTAATTCTGTCTGAGTCTTGTTTGCGAGCATTCCTATCTTAGATTGTTTTTTCCTTATCATTTTTTCCTTACATTATTTGTTTTTCTGTTAAAAAGAGAATTCAAGCCTTCAAGGGTTCCTAGTTATCAATATCAATGGTCTCTTTCTGGTTTTGGGTTCTCTGTTTTCTTTTTTCTCAGAGTTTAGATATACACGCGGCCTGTACAAGGTCAGCCCGTGTGTACACGCACTCTGTCTCTATCCAACGCGCAGTCGCACGCGTGCTGTTAAAGTGACAGTCGCGTGTTTGTACAGGATACTTGTTGTTGAGGGTAAGGCATTCATCCTCTCCCTTGACAAAAATTATTCCTCTCAGGTGTTTGAATCTATGTCTAAGCAGCCAGTAGCTTAGGATTAATCTTACCCTTAGCTTGGTTTTTCTCATTTAAAAATTTGTCAGAAAAATAAAAGAATTTTCACGGTTTTTAGACAAGTGTGAGAGTCATTTTCTTTTAAAAATTGCTAGTGTGTGATTTTTTTTTTTAATCTGATTCTTTGTGATCTATGATTAGGCCATAATTGTTTTTCTTGGTTTTTGCTTGTCGGTATTTTTCCTTTCTTGCTTTACTAGCATTTAAAATAATAATAAAAAAAATCTTTTTTCATTTTCTTGTTTGGTTGAAGGGTGTGTTTCTGCATTATTAGCCAGGGAAAAGTTGTTTATTTCATAAGTTTTTTGCATTTCACTTAGATCATAAGTAGCTCGTAGTCAAGTGAAATTCCTTTGAGTTTGTTGTCAAAAATCTTTGAAAAGTTAATAATTTTTTTTTTTTTTTTTTGAAAAGTTGTTGAAATTTTGCATTCAGTAAAAGTTTTGTTTCCAGTTTTTTTAGTCGTTCATTGCTTTCGTATTTTTCACATAATCAGTTTCACCTTCATACCCCTTGATGTAAGACAATGCCATAAAAATAATGCTAAATTTAAAATCTACTAGACTTTTATGTTTGTAGGGTTCACCAACTAGTTCAGGATTAGGGCCTTGGATTAGGTTGGAGAGGAAACTCTTTAAGGCCATTTTTAAAACAAACATTGGAGTCTGAGTTAGGGAGTGTCTAAGTTCAGTGTTGTGAAATTTATCTGGGACCCCCCTCTAACACAGGGGATAAACACAAGGTCACGTACGGAAAAGTAGCAGAGATAACCCCTCCAAAGCTGGACCAATCGTAGTGGAGAACACATATAGAGGGCTTGTTTTGGGATTCTGTCGTTTGCATTTGCCATGGGACCTTGTGGGTCTCGAATCCATTCGAGGTCCTCAGTTTTCTTCCAGACCATTTTCTCTTGATACCCTTGACAGGTTTTGGGCTTGATACCCTGCTCATTGTGGTCTACCTGACTTTCGACTGTACCCGCCTGATGACTGTTCCCGCGCTGGCAACCTAGTTGCCAATATTTTTAGGGACATACACAGGTGACTGCGGGGGTATACCACGATACCTAGGACAGACATCAGGCCACGCTTTGCAGAGTATACCCAGAGGGTGCTTTCGTGTTCGAGTTGCACTTGCACCAGTAAGTTGCTCTAGTGTTGGTTGTTGTAACTGTTCTTCCAATTAAGTTAGTGTTTGCTTGTCTTATCTTCTAGAAACTTTTTAGTGTGTGTTACTTTTGAGAATTTAGACTACCTTAGAGTGTCTTGATCTTCTCACACAGTGGAGGATCCCGATCTCCGCTGGTCACAAAGGCTTCTTGGCCTCCCGCCCGTTACACTGGAGCCACCCCCGCCACCATTAAGGCGAAAGCTAGACCAACAAGGGTATTTTGAAGCGACCGGGTTACAAACCATTATGCCCGACCAACCCCCAGAGGAATTGACCATTTCGGACCTTGAAGCAACCACTCTTGGCCCGGTTGAAACCCCAATCACTGATTTCTTGGCACCTTCCATTGTACCAATTCAATTTCAAGAGCGCCAGATAGTGTTGCACACAACAATGGAAACAAATGTTGTTACTCCTTCTGGGAATTATTCAATTCCCACCACGGTTGTCACCACAGGAGAGATTTCATCTCCTAACCCACCATCGTTGGCCTGAGCCACCATGGTCTCGACCGCAACTACTTCGCACAGTGGGAGAAACAATGACACACATTCCAAAAGGTGAATTTAAAAAAGCTTCTCATAACCCAAACGCAAGGGCCGCCCATAACTACTCTGTGGTGGAGGATTTATCACAAACCCCTTGTGCGATGTTTGCTTTGGAGGTCCTCCAAAGTTTCCCTTCTCAGAGGAAATATTTGTTAACCGCTTTGGGCTCTACTGAGACTTGTAATCCAGGTACCATCATGTTATATACAACCGACTTAAAACCTCGTCTGCCTTACCACGTAGCGTTTCAGATAGTAGTGGCTTACCCCATGAAAAATTTTACTCAGAATATCTTCCGAACGGTAGTCGACGAGGGTGCCTCGACATGCGTTATGTCGTTGGCATGTTGGAAGGCCATTGGCCAGCCTGTTTTGTCTCCATCACCTACTCTCCTCACTACTTTCGACGGTCGTTCGTTCTGACCACATCACATTGTTCCTTCTTTCCCTGTGCAGTTAGGAGGGAAGACCGTGTGTGTCGAAGTAGAGGTAGTCGATGCTCCCCTCGACTATAACCTCTTGTTAGGAAGGAGTTGGACTTATGCTATGCAAGTTGTGGTTGCTACAATTTTCCAAGTCTTGTTGTTTCCACACGAGGGCCGGATAGTGACCATCGATCAATTGTCTTTCTCCAGACCTGACCCAGCTTTGGGGGCATCCACGGTCCCAATGATTGATAATACTCAACCAGGTGTCATCAACATAGGAGTTGGTTTGTGTCCATCCTTGATGGGTACCTTCGATTACCCACCTCCTCACGGCGATATCAAATTTATATCCAATCACCATAAGGTTGAGATTTTTCAGGTTTCATCGTTCCGCACAACTTACTTCGAGGATCCATGGATACTTCCTTCCCCATCGGCCACGATGGATGAGACAAGGAACCCAGGCATGTCCATGCCCTTGTTTACCACTGAAGTAGCATACTCTTTAGTCCAGTAAGCTTCGGCTAACACTGATCTGACTCCTGCACAAGAGTTAGATCCACTTCTAGAGCCTATTTGGGCTCAAGGTTCTCTCACTAACATTGATTCGTTAGACTTAGTCTTGCCTTCTGATGAAGCAGTAATCGAAGCAATGAATAGTCTGGACAAACCTTGGGAATATCTTCATCACAGATCATATTTCCTCCCAGAGTTAATCCGAATCGAAGCAGGAGAATTCACCATGACCATGACGGGAGATCAGTCGTGTCCTATTAATCTCTTAGCTACACATGAAATTTATGCCGAGGGCAATATTGCAACTATTGCTGAAACTATACCAATAAACATCTCCCACAACCATGGCGTCATGGAGAACATCTTCATCGGAGCAGATTTCTCCACCGAAGAGATTCAAATCTACACGGATCATTTCAAAGAATTCTGCGACGTTTTTGCCTGGTCTTATGAGGAAATGCCAGGTATCGATCCAAAAATAGTTGAACATGAAATCCCAACTTATCCTGATGCCAAGCCTGTTAGATAGAAGCTTCGTCTAGTTAATCCCAAGAAAGCAGCAGCCATCAAGATTGAGGTTGAGAAATTGCTAAAGGCAGGTTTTATCTATCCTATCCATTTAACTCAATGGGTGTCAAATCCTGTGCCGGTCAATAAAAAACAAGGCACGATTCGTGTATGTACCGACTTTCGTGATTTGAACAAGGAATGTCCCAAAGATAATTTTCCAACACCATTCATCGACCAGATCATTGATGAATGTGCTGGTTGTGAAGCCTTTTCTTTCATGGATGGTTTTTCAGGATATAATCAAATCCAAATCAAACCCGAAGACCAACACAAAACGACATTCATTTGTCCTTGGGGTACATTCGCGTATTGTAAAATTCCTTTTGGTCTTAAAAATGCTGGAGCTACCTTCCAGTGGGCCATGTCTTTTGATTTTCATGATCTCAAGAATATAGTCGAGGCCTATCTAGATGATTTAGCATCGTGATCTCGCAAGAGAACTGATCATCCCACACACCTTAGACTGATCTTTGAACGCTGTCGCTACTTTTGGATTCGCTTGAATCTGAATAAGTGCATCTTCTGCGTAACATCAGGACGTTTGATAGGTTTCATCACATCAACAATAGGGATCATGGTTGATCCCCTCAAGGTGGAGGCAATAATCCAGTTGCCCCCCCCATGCACAATCCTTCAACTTCAGAGTCTACAAGGCAAGGCGAACTTTTTACGACGCTTCATCGCCAACTATGCCGAAATCACCAAGGGATTTATGTGTTTCCTAAAGAAAGATGTTCCCTTTTACTGGGACGATGCCGCTCAATGCTCTTTCGACGCATTAAAACACACCCTCACAATGGCCCCTCTACTACGGCCACCTAACTATAACAAAGATTTATTATTATATCTGGCTGCCGCAGAGTCAACCATTGGCATGGTTTTAGTTCAGGAAGATGATTTGTTCTCAGAATACGTGATCTATTACCTGAGCTGAGGCCTCATAGGACTAGAACTCAATTATTCTCATATCAAAAAGCTTACGTTGGTGGTAGTTCATGTTGTTCAACGGTTCCTTCATTATGTTCTGTTTTGCAAGACCACTGTCATTGTTGTCGTGAATCCATTCCAGTACATGTTGACACGACGGGTTATAGGCAGAAAAATCAGTAGATGGATAGTCATCCTCCAGGAGTTTGACTTAGACTTCATTTCAACAAAGTCCAAAAAGTCATTGGTCTTCGCAGAGCTTATTTCGAAACTTCTGGTTGAGTCAGGTGACGTTGTGCCTGAAGAATCGCCTATCCGGGGAGATATGTTTTTGATCACATCTTCAGATCCCTAGTACGGAGATATACTTATCTATCTCCAGACTTTTAAGTGCCCCACTTTTGCTTCTCATGATGAGCGTCGGCATATATGCCATCAGGCTAAGAATTATCTCATACTCAATGATACATTGTATCGGAGAGGGGTAGATTGTATCTTACATCGATGTCTCACACATGAGGAGGCAGTCATCATGCTCAACGATTTCCATACCGGAGCTTGTGGCAGTCATTTTTCTGGGTTGGCAACATCCCAAAAGATACTACGAGCTGGTTACTTCTGGTCGACACTTATCAAAGATTGTATAGAATCGGTCAAGAAGTGCCATCTGTGCCAAATCTTCTCTCGGAAGATGAGGGCACATCCCGCTCCTATGTTTCCTGTCATCACAGTTGGTCCCTTCACCAAGTGGGGGATTGATTACACTACTTGCAACCCCCCGTCAGCAAGGGGGAACCGCTATATCATCGTAGCTGTAGACTACTTCACTAAGTGGGTCGAAGCTATGCCAATGTTTAAAGATGATGGAGAGACTGTAGCTCTCTTTTTATTCAACCAAATCATAGTGAGGTTCGACGTCCTGAGAGAGATTGTTACTGACCATGGCAGTCACTTTCAGAACCAAATGATGACCGAATTAACATCAAAGCTTGGTTTATGGCAAGAGCATTCATCACCCTACTACCCCCAAGCCAATGGGTAGGTGGAAGCTGTAAACAAAACTCTTAAGACTATTCTACAATGAACTGTCAACTCAGGCAAGTCAGATTGGCATTTGATGTTATACTCGGCATTATGGGCTTACCAAACATCTGTTAAGACTGCAACCAGTTTCTCACCTTTTCAACTCATTTACGAGCTGGAGGCAGTCTTTCCCATCGAATGTCAGATCCCATCTCTAAAATTGGCAGTACAACTATTGCCAGACACTTCTCCACTTGAAGAATGGTTAGTATACCTTGAGCAGCTCAATGAGCAGCATCGTGATGCGGCCCTGGCCAACAAGGCTCACAAACATAAGTTCAAGTGTCAGTATGATAGGTCCGTTCGTCCTCAGATTTTCTCTGAAGGTGACCTTGTCCTGGTCTATGACCAAGATAAGGACCCCCTGGGGGCAGAAAAATTCAAACCCATGTGGTTCGGACCTTTCATCATAAAAGAGGTATTGAAAAAGGGCACTTATCGTCTGGTTGATTTTGAAGGGAATGCTTTGGTGGAGCCTAGAAATGGGCTCTACCTCAAGAAGTATTACTCATAGGCAGGTCACTGTGGGTAACTTTTTGTAACATATGTATAGTCTTTGTACTATTACTTTTTAGTTTCTTTTAAATGTTATGGACATGTTATTGATGTTATCTTTCATCAATATGGTAGATGTCAAGTGATTCCAAGGTGTTTGTTGGGTATGCAGACGGTGCTAGTCAGCACACTCGGAGGCTTGCCTCCATAGCTTTGGTAATCTTTACACCTCAGGGCTAGTTGTTATCTTCCGGAGGTATATGCTTAGGTGACACCACAAATAATGTCACCGAGTATAGTGCAGTTATTGAGTTGCTTCGTGACACCTTGTCATTGGGTATCTCTCATCTCTGGGTCTATCTTGATGCTCAACTAGTTGTGTCTTAGCTAAATAGAATATACCGGGTTCATGATCCAACCTTACACCGACGATTCCTTAGGGTACATCTCCTAGAACAAAACTTTGATTATATTATATATTTTCATGTTCCTAGGAGATTAAACCAAATTACAGATACTCTAGCTAATCAAATTTTAGATTGGCATCTTGCACACATATGAAAGAACATTGACATAAACATGTAAATACATTTTTTCACACGTAATCCATAAGATACAAAAGTTCAAAAAAACATATATAACATCATAAAGTAACCAGAGTACATAGATGGACGCAAGTACCTCAAAAATAGGACCAATAACGAGTCACAGGGCTTATGCCCTCAAAAAATATATACAAGTAGTGCTCGTTGCACGTAAAAAGTCTAAATAGGTTCAGGGCCTATGGGCCCTATTATACTGGTCCATAGCATGGGCTAAATGCCTAAACAATTAGACCCATGTCTGAGGTGCCCCCACTACATGAGGCTGCATGGATGGTGGCAGGTCCTCTATCTCTGCCATCGGGACTATGTGAGTGAGTGCAGTAAAGTTCTTCTCAACTCATCTAAGTACCCTCTCAGCCTCCCCGGCTGGGAGGTTTCCTGCTACTGCTGGTCCCCCGGCAGCGGCAGCTGTGGCTTCTGGCTGAGGACAATGCCTGTTCCGTGCATAATTGGTAGGTCGCACTGGTACCACATCTGCATGCAACAAACGTTTATCCATCAAATACTCCGGCATATGAAAAAATGATATATATAACAAAAACGACATAAAAATTACATAAACAAAAAAAAAAAAACTACAAAGGTGGAGATTTACCCATCTCCCCTCGCTCCTCACCAGGAGGCACGGGTATCTCAGGATCTCTAGAAAAGTCTATCCCTGCATATGGGTAATCCTTGATCACAAGGATCTGTCATGACAGCCACGCAAAAAAGTCATCATCGAACGACTCATTGGTCCTTCCACCACCCTGTCGCGACAGTAATACTGCCCATCTACATATAGCAGGAAAAGAGGCCTGATATCCTCGTACTACTTCCCGAGGACTAAAGCTCAAAACTCTCTCAAAGAAGAATGAACAAAAAATCATCCCGAACTCGAAGTTCCTCTGTGTCCGCTGACGACAATCTGTCAATTTCCTCTTCATACACTCCAGTAGTGTGGTACTCCAGTCAAAAATTTGTGCATTCAAGCACTGGATAACACAGTTCATCTGTGCGCGAGACGCTTGATGCAAGGTTGCTGAACTGGTAATCCGCCCAATAAGCAATAATATCGCTTGCAGCAATAGGTCAATGATCTTACTTATGGGCACCTGGGAGCTCAAACGGTTTGTCCCAGCCTCACAGTGCAGGGCTATCAATTCCGATATGTTAAGCGGTCTCGATGTAAACATCCTAAAATTGACTGGTTCCCCTCTCCTCGAGAGGCCAGTTAAAAAGTAAATATCCTCGGTGGTGGGCACCAGTGATTGCCCCTCTAGCATAAAGGCCTCTGCATCAGGGTGCCAATAGTCAACCAAGGCATTCAGTAGCCTTGGTTGTGCTCGCATAAATGGACACAGGAAGAAATTAAGTAAACCACATTGCATCAACGCAGCCACGACATTCGGATCTCCCGCAACCAACTCACTAATTGCTTCATGCTCCCTTTCCCTCCAGTGGACATACATCTTGCCAACACAACAAAGTTCAGGAGGTTTAGTAAGGGTTGTTTGGTTCTTTTATCTATAAAGGGGGGTCCACGTGTGCTGTCTAGGTGACAGTCGCATGTACATGCGGGCAGGCTTTACTCTGCCCGTGTGTACACGCGACCTGTCCAGAGACAGCCCGCGTGGACCTAGGGTCGACCTTTTAAAGGTCGATGCCCACCCAAAAAACAAACTCAAAAGCAAAAATGAAGAATTGAATAGCTAGATAGGGGAGTTTGTACTTACTTGGTCCAAGCGAAAGTTCGTTTCATCCACTGTAGCTCCTGGAATCACCGTTTTTATCAAAGGGGGTCTTTTCGCTCCAGAGTCAATTTCCAAATCAACAATGGTGATAATGAGCTGCTAGCTTCTATTTATAGACTTTTTGGCCTCTTTTTGTCACTTTTTTGGCCTCCCTTATCAGTTTCTTTATACCAAAAACCATTTAGAGTGATTCGAGAGTTATATGGGAGGGATTTGATCGGGTATTGGGACACTTTTTTTGAGTTTTGAGGAAATTTAGACGGTCCATGAATTTTTTTCCAAGAATCAACTTGAGCATATAGGTTAGGTTATTACCCCGACTTTTTTGTCTCATTATCTTTTTCCTCTGCCATAGGATCGATCCCATCAAGTTGTGACACGAAACCATCATATCTGCTTTAGAAGTGTTGCAACTTGGCGGTAGAGCTTACCAGAACATGGATACCCTAGGTAGGTCCTGGTTGCACTATGGCATCCATGCCGTCCCTAAAACACTGTAGGCTCGGGAGTCCTTATAGTCTTTCCTGAATATGAGTTTGAGCCTCATTTGCATGATTCTTTTTTGCTCTTGATCTCACCCTCAGGACTCCCCAAAAATAATGGGTCTTCTTTTAAGCCCTTTTCAGACCCTCTAAACATGAAAAGATTGCCAAGCGATCTTGTGGCCTTTCACGCTCGTTAAACTGAAATTTGAAGTCACGTCTGCCCAACAGTAGTTTACCCCTTTTTCGGTCCGGACGGTCAACTGTACGAACAAAGGTATACTCTATGGAACTTCAGCTCTATAGAAGAGTATTCTCAGGTATAATTTTATCCCTTTTTTGGGCCTGAGGGACTAAACTTACGAAAAAGGAACCCCCACAGAGTCCATAGTTAAGCTCTTTTCAGACTCCCTAAAATTGAAAAGATTGTTGAGTGACCTTATTCTTTGACACTCGTTAAATTGGTCCAGAAGAATATTCCTGATGGAGTCCATAGTTAAGATTTTTTCAGACTCCCTAAAAATGAAAAAATAGCCGAGTGATCTTGTCCTTGTCACACTCATTAAAATGGTTTTGAATTGATGTCTAATCAGTGCTAGTTTACCCTTTTTCGAAGGGACTAGACTATCTTAAAAAAAGATATCCCAATGGAGTCTCCTTTTATGTTTTTTCAGACTCTCTAAATATGAAAAACCACCGAGCTTACCTTCTTTGGGCTCATTAAACTTACATCGAAGGACGTTACCATTGTGTGTTTTGTTAACCGCATTTGCATACCTTATACACCAACCTTGTAACAGTTTGCTTCTGCGTCTTAACACCTTTGGCCCCCGAAGGATTTTTCCCGAGTATCATTCTACTAGAACATCAGTCTTGTCCTTGTGCCTTGAGATTGTATGTTTGCAACACTCGTTCCTCCCTTGTAACATAATATTCCTTTATTCTTTTTTCACAATTATTGAAAAGAACAAAAAAATCAAATATACCCCAAAAAGAGGAAGGGAAAAGTATTTTCTTTATTGGCAGCATAATGAGTCACCCTTGGATAAAGCACATCTGTCTGTTTGTTCACCAGACTATGGGATGCAGTACGACCTTAGGAAGCTTTTTCTCACTATATAAAGTTGTGTCCTCCACCGTTTGGTTATCCTTCCAAACATATGGAGAGTTTGTGTTGCCTCCTGCTTCGTAGAATTTTGATTAACATACATGCTGCTTGAGTCTCATCATTTGTCGTGCTATTATCCAAGGGAAGTTTGTCACCAAGCCTAAGTAAACCCCTCTGCAATATGTCTCTTTTCCTCATACCCGGCCATCCTGAACATCCAATCAAGTCCTTGTTCAAAATCACTAAAGCCTTGAGTTTGATCATCAAGATTATCAAGTCCATGACTGACGAACCATCAAAGACCTCTGGGTAGTGCGGTCGTACACTCATATTACACTCCTACCCGAGTTTTGAAGATTTTGAAGTTGTTTCTTGAGCTCTGAAAATATCATCTCCAGCCATCAGGCCGAATCAACTTCTAGAAGATGGATACTCTATATGTATATCTTTCTGATTTCGAGATGTAGCTCTGCTGTGTATTGTTTGCGGCTACTCTTTATAGTTATTTTACATGGATCTACAGTGTATTTGGTTGGTATCCATGATTCTATTTTATCCTGACCATGGGTATGCCCGCCTCGGTGAGACATTTGTTATTTTGCAGACGACACCTCCCGGTTCCTGATCCTTGGGCTCAATCGTTCGACACATCAGTAAAGATTGGTAATGTATTTCGACCATCAGATGCTCTTCTGGCCTCACACATTAGGGGGCATCTGTTATAAACCTAAATTGCACCACACATGCTTACCTGGCATCAGGCCAACTCATATCCCTTCTTTGCCAAAACACTGCTGAACAACTCTTTGAAAATCCTCTTGTATAAAGGCCCATGTGCCCTAATCCATTACTGCACACATGTACACGCTGACAAACCCAAACCAGCTCGCGTGGACCGACAAAAGCATGAAAAAAGGAAAGTTTCCAACATAAAAAAAATCTATGGGTGAGTTAACTAAAACTCCCGACCATGCATGGCTGAGGGTTCATCCAAATACCTAGCTCCTTCTAGCCTATAAAAGAAGGGGTAGGGGTCCTATTTGGAAGAGGAAAAATATAGCAAAGAAACTCTGCCCATTTACGTATTCCCATTGTCCCAACCCTTTAGCCTTTCCTTGTGCCAAAGGAGATTCAAAGCAAAGCAGTTGAAGGACAGAAGACAAGGAGCCCAGGATCAGGTTCGAGAAGCGGTGGCCAGTCTCAACTTTTGTAAGTTGACTCATTCTAAGTAATAAAGAGAATGATTTTCCCATCCCAATTCATGAACTGTTTATAGTTTGATCAGTGTATGTTTGGATTTCTAACTCGTTAGTATATAAGTAGTATGCATGCATAGTTGTTGCTTGTCTTGGATGTAGGTCAGCTTTGGAAGGAGTATTGCGAATAAGTAATCGAGCACAACGAAGGAATGACATCAAACGCCGAGAACGAGGTAGGTTGATCTTTCCATGCATTTACTAAGAAAAGGGGATTTAAATCTAGGGATGAAGGTAGAAAGTAATTTCTATTCGGTCATATCTGCATGCAAAGTCTGAACTCTATTTGCTAGTCCGTAGGGATATTTTCCCAACAATAGTCATCTGGTTGGCAAGGATGGCTTCAGGGTGGATATGAAAAAGATTGAAGCTATGTAAGACTGGCCGCACCTAAAGACTCTCAAAAGCTTGCATGGATTTTTGGGCTTAACAGGGTATTATGGCAAGTTTGTTAAGAACTATGGAAAGATTGCAACCCCTCTCATTGCTCTCCTCAAAAAGAAATATTTCACTTGGACTCCAGCCACTAATCAAGCTTTTCAAACCTTGAAGATGGCGATGTGCACCACTCTGGTTCTGGCCCTTCTTGATTTCACAAAGACCTTTGTGTTGGAATGTGATGCCTCAGGGAAAGGAATCAGCGCTGTCCTTAGGCAAGAGGGTAGACCTTTGGCCTTCACCAGCAAGCAACTGTCTGAAAGGAATCTGGGCAAACCCATTTACAAAAAGGAAATGTTGTCTATTTTGCATGCCGTTGATCTGTGGTGCCCTTATCTCTTGGGGCAACACTTCCAAATTAAGACCGACCATCAAAGCCTCAAGTACTTTCTAGAACAACGCATTTCCTCCCTGGAGCAACAAAAGTGGGTGACTAAGCTCTTTGGATATGATTATGAGATCATTTACAAGAAGGGAAAAGACAATGTAGTGGCAGATGCACTGTCCCGAAAATATGAAGAAGAAGGATCCCTTTTTTCTCTTTCCTTTATTGTACCCAATTGGCTCCAAGCTGTGCGCCATGAATGGATTCAAGATCCCAAAAGTTCACATCTAATCCAAAAATTGCATACCAATTCTCCAGCTCCCCCAGGGTACTCTTGGCTCTAGGATGAGCTTCGATACAAAGGCCGTTTGTATTTAAGTAAACAATCAAAGCTTAAATCCATGGTACTTTCTGAGCTTCATGCTACACCCACAACGGGGCACTCAGGGTTCACCAAAACATATGACAGGGTCAAACGTTCTTTTTTCTGGGATGGTATGAAACAGGACATCCGTAATTTTGTTGCTAAATGTGAGGTGTGTCAACGCAACAAGGGAGAAACAGTCAAATCTCCAGGCACACTACAACCGCTTCCGATTCCACCTGTTATTTGGAAGGATATCTCTATGGACTTTATTACCAGCTTACCCAAATCAGGGAATAAATCAGTCATAATGGTGGTTGTGGATCGCCATTCCAAGTATGCTCATTTCTACACTCTTCGACATCCATTTATTGCATCCACGGTGGCTCAAATTTTCATGGACTAGGTCTTCAAGCTTCATGGCATGCCACACTCTATTGTTTCTGATCGTGACCCAACTTTCACAAGCAATTTTTGGCAAGAACTGTTTAAGCTACAGGTCACCCAATTACATCTTAGCACAGCTTATCATCCCCAGACTGATGGTCAAACGGAAGTTGTCAACAAGTGTTTGGAAACATATCTGAGGTGTTTTTCCTCTGAAAAACAACATCAGTGGGCTCAATGGTTACCCCTAGACGAATGGTGGTACAACACTTCCTACCATACATCTACTCGCATGACTCCTTTTGAAGCGGTATATGGACAGAAGCCACCTTTAGTTCTCTCATACTTACCGGGTACCTCGAAGGTCCAAGCGGTTGACCAAACACTTACAGTTTGAGAGGATATTCTTCATACCCTTAAAGAGAACTTGGTCATGGCACAGAATCGCATGAAGCAACAAGTAGATCAAGGTCGCTCTAAATGTCAATTTGCAGAAGGGGATCAAGTGTTTCTGCGACTGCAACCATACAAGCAAACTTCCCTCAAGACCGAGCATTGTTAGAAGCTAGTGCCCAAATTTTATGGTCCTTATATAGTTCTCAAGCGTGTGGGACAAGTCGCATATCAGTTAGCTCTGCCCAGTCAGTCGAAGCTACATCCTATTTTTCATGTTTCATGCTTAAAGAAGGTGATTGGAACTAGGTGCCAAATTCAAACCAAACTTCCAGAGTTAGCTGAAGAAGGATCAATTTGGCTATAGCCAGAAGCAATTTTGGACCAGCATGAGTGTCGCTTGCGTCAGAGAACCATCAAGGAAGTGCTAGTCCAGTGGAAAGATACGACTCCAGCAGATTCCACTTGGGAACCAACTACCATTCTGCAATAGTTTCCACACCTCAAGCCTTGAGGACAAGGCTGTTTTTAAGGGGTCGGACATGTTAGGGTCCTAACCCGCACATAGGTAGTTCAATATATTCAGATGTAATAAAGGTCAATATTAATAAGGCCTTTCAATAAAATAGAATAAGGCAGATGTAAGAAGACCTAATAGAAGCTTCCGCTTCTAGAAGGATCTTCCTCTAGATGCTTCTCTTGATAGACATATTAGTATAAATAAGGGTCGAGGGTATGAAAACCCTAGCTTGGAGATTATTGTAATAGAGCGCTGCTCGACTGGAGGTTTCCCCCTCAAAGAGGCCCGTGAACATTGCTTTCTGAATCAAAGTGCTATTTCTATTGTTGTTCTTATATCGTTTCTGTGTTATTGTGGAGATTATGCTGGTTATATTACTGTTATTCTACCATTTCTACCATTTTATTTTTGTTCTGCATATTTATTATATCTGGTATCTTGCAGAGGGCTTCTTCCTCTTCCTCCCAGGATTTTTAACGAAAATATCCCTTACAATATTAGCATAAATAGGTATATCCTTGATGGCCTGAAGAAGGGGAATCTTCACACATATGTTTCTAAATTCAGTCTCTAGATTATGTCCTAGAGGTTCCTCAGATTTCTTCACAAGTAACCTTTCTGGATAAGGAGGAGGATCAATTTTCTGAGGCATTTCTGTTGGGTGAGAAGTGTGAGGAGGAGTTTCTTGTTGTACAGGGGTGTTTCTTTCTTCATTTAATTGGTTATCCATTTTTTTTTCTTCTTGAACTGCTTGATTACCTATTTGTTCTTCTACATGATTATTTTCTTGTTCTTATTCTTGAATAACCACAGTAGGATTTGGCTTATTTAAAACCCTCCCTGATCTTAATTCAATTGCATTAAATGATGCAAGAGTGATCACATAAGTGGGGAAGGTTTGTACTTCAAGATTTTGTATAGGTTGTGTAGGTATTTTATTTGGATTAGGAATAGGTTGTGCATGAATAGGGGTAGGTCGAGGAGGGGTTGGGATAGGTGAAACTTGCATTTGTTGTTGAAGATTTGGGTTCATAGGTAGCACAAGTTTTTGCTGCAGCTATGGAGGTGGAGGAAGAGTAGGGGGATTAAATCCCGGGAGCAACTGAGAAATATTGGAAGGGTATTGTGGGTAGGTGGGAAAGGTTGTTGGCGGAAAGGTAACATTCCCATATGCAGGCCCTCTCCATCCTTGTTTCCAAGGATGGATTTGTGGCTGCTGTGGTGACCATTGAGGATAAGACATGGGAGGTACCCATTACTGTTGTGAATATTGTGTGGTAGGGTCTACAAACATATTGGGATTTTGTTGTCTCCATGGCCTCTTGGGGGGATATGATGTTTCATGAGGTTCTCCCCCTCCCTTGAAAATGGATTTAAGTCCAGGTAAATAAGGGAACTCACTGGTAGGGTGATATTTTGTACAAAGGCCACAAAATTTGATAACATTAATGGGGCATTCCTTTTCATGCCTTTTCCTACACCGAGGACATAAAATTGCCAAAGTAGCATTTTCTTCTTCTTGTTTCCTTTTAATTTTAATGGTATCAAGTTGGGAACTGATGGTGTTTAGGATGTCTGTTTTGAATTTTTCTAGTAGATTCCCCAATTCAATCCTAGTAACACCTCTTGGTGTGGGTTTAATAATTCTGTTTGTAGGATCCCTTACACTTTTTCCTGTTTTGGCTTGACTGCGGGAGTATATTTTACAATACTCTGCTATGTCTGCAAATGGATTTTGGTACACATCTCCATAACTCATGAGGTTTATTACTTCAATGAAGTCATCCCTCACACCCTTTAGAAATATGGTCCTAACAGTGGTTGTATCTAAGGAAAATTTCTTTGTCTTTTGGTAGTTGTATAGGAACCTCTCTAGGTAATCTTCCAAGATTTCTTCCTCAGATCGTTGCATTTTAAATATTTCATTCCTAGCATCCCTAGGTCTACAAAAATATTGATATTTATGGAGGAAGGTCTCCTTCATACCATCCCAAGATAAGATAGTGTGTTCTCCTAGGCTCATAAACCACCTTAGTGTTGAGTCTTTTAGTGTGGCTGGAAAGAGTTTTAATTTTTGTGCATTATCAGTGTAGTTATAACTCCTACATAGTATATCAAATTCAAAAAAAATGAATCAGGATCTTCTGTTGACATACCATGGAAGTGAGGTAGTGAGGAAAATGGAATATTCTTCATAGCAACGTCTCTGGCGATGTCTAGTATTGGGAATCCAAATGTCTCTGTTTCATTAGATGCATTTCCTTCCTCTTTTGCCATATCTCTGAACAGGTTGTATGGTGTTGGTGATGTCTCCCCACTAAGTGATGGTTCAACCACTGGGTTGTTTGGTATATCTAACTGTTCCAATACCTTGTGTCTTTTCCCAATGGAAGATGCAACTTCCTCTATCACTACCTCTATCTCTTTTCTAGATCCTCCTTCTGATGGGGTCGCCAGTGCTTCTCCTCTTTCTTGTTGTATTTTGCTTTCAATTTGAACAATGGCTTTAGATTTAGTTCCTTTGGTTGTTGTTTCAATTACTTCCTTTGAACTTTCTCCCGTGAGAAGTTTTCCTGCACGAATTTTACATGAATTAAAGTGTGTGTGGGGGGTTTCTTGTTGTTTGTTTTTCTAATTTTTCTGAAATTTTGGAAGCAATAAATATACCTTTATTATTCCTATACCTACTCATAAAATAAATTCTAATACTAAAGAAACACAAAATTTTAACTACCAAAGGTAAGAGGACAACCTGACTTTGGAGCAACCCCACCAAAGTGGATGCACATGTTCTTAGCTCTCGTCTTACCGTCTTCTCTCTGCCCTCATATTTTCCTTAAATCCAATCCAAACTCATCAAACCAATCAAACTCAAAATGCTACCTATTACCTTTTACAACTCCTCGACAATGACGCCAAAATGTTGGTGTATAATTATGCTTAGTATATTACACTCATTTATATGTCAATCCAGGATTCATAATCAAAATAGTTTTTACATTATATGTGCTGAGAACAGGTAACTTATCTATGTTTGTTGTATCTAGATCAAGTAGGAAATAACTAATAACATAACGCTTTGTTTCTAGAATTTTTGAATGCTTCACACAAATTTAAACTCAGAAGATAAAACTGATAGCAAAAATCTCAAACAATCACTCAATTGAAAGTCTCTTTCTTAGATGACAAGTCTATTCATTATAGGCTCATGAAATGAAGAGATGAACTTAAGATCTTGTTCCCTGTAGCAATTGAAAATAGTAATCAACAATCCACTTTATTCACTCTTAGACATAAATCAACCATAACTCTATTCAATCTAATCAAACCTTCTTTAGCAAAGGAAACAATCAACGTGATTGAGAGACTTCATTATATGGAACATGAAGGTAAGAGATGAAGTCTTATGGTTCCTGTACCTACTAAGAACACCACAATTACAAACTCAAAACAGTAACATTCGCTTGCTTAACAATCCCACACATCAAACTCTTATCAATTAAATGTTAATCTACAGAAATGGAAAGGGAACTATCTACTCTGTCCAATGTCTAATTCCTCACATTGATTCAAAATCAAGTGACTCTGTACTAAACTTAAAATGCATTTGAAATCATTTACAACACACAACTGTTAAATTTTCACACTCACACAATCACACAAAAACATGTACATGGAGGTTTACCTTGGTTGGGGTGGTGGGCCCTTGCCGAACCAACAAGGTACCTCTAAAGAGATAACAAACTAGAACAATTTACTCATGCTCATGAATTGCACAAAATATCATTTGTATTCCTTCAATTTGTCGATTGAATCAAGAGTTAAACATTTCATACAACATGACAATATGTATCATTCTTTGCTTGATACTTGCTTCATTACATCATTACTCATTACTTCCTATCATCTATACAACATCCCTTATAAAGAAGGTGAGTCGTTACTACCAAGATCTAAAGATAATTATCAAATGGTTTTAAAATATTACAATTGTAAATTCATATCAAATCTCTAGGGATGGACTTCATCCTCATGACACAAAGTGCATGAGTGATGAAGTCTATCGTGATCTCAAAAACTACTTCAAGAGACTTCTATCCAATTGACTTCTTGGAATCTCCATCAACATACTCATTCAACATGTAAATCCTTTAGACAAGGGTTTAGTATTGGATGAACACAGTCACGACCATGAGTATTGGATCAAGTGCAAAGGCAATACTAGAATAGGTGCAAGACTAGTACCGGATGAGATGTTGAGCTAGAGGTACCAGATGCAGCATTGAGCTGGTGGTACCAGATGCAACGTTGAGTTGTGTTTGTATCAGATGCGACGTTGCGCTGGTACCAGAATAAATGCTAAGCAGGTAGTTCTAGAAGAAGTGCCATGGAGTACTAGAATAGGTGGAACATCAGTACCGGAATAGGTGGAGCATTGGTACTGGATCAGACAGGGTACTGGATTCACGGAGTACTGGATCTAATGGAGTACCGAATCACGCTATGGTTGCAGTACCATATTAGTGAAGTATCGGATGAAGTTGCTTAAGAGTCAAAGTGATTAGGAACATACATAATCAATCATTTAATCAAATTTAATCAAGAAGACTAAACAAATCATGCCTTAACATGAGTTACCTCTCTATGCACATGTACAAGGTCATCAAGTGGATTTGTGGAGGAAACTGTCAATTATATACACATAACATAGGTAAAATAGGCTCAGATAGAGGGTAATATAGGATACTAGAAGTGTCAAAATGGAGACTCAACATAGGTATAGGACGAGCCTAAGGGAGGGAACTCATGCAGGGTAAAATTATCCTACAACAGCAGCGCGGTGCTTTGAGGGCTTTGCGGTGTTTCAAAGACACTGGTTTACGGTGCAGAAATGGAATAAAATTTAGGGCGCAACTAAGTTCATCGTTAATGAATCCACATAGATAAGTACCACAAAGGATGGGAACCACTATGGTGGGGCCCATGGGAAAATTCATGTTGCCTATGGGTTCACAGGTTTTTAGAAGATTATTTCTTAGACCTCTTTAGAAACTTCTACAAGGTTGTGCACTTGCAACCAGTAATGGTCACATTCATATCTCACAATAATAGGTACATGTAGGTTACATAGTGTTTATAAAGCAGACACATTCCCATGGGCATGAACGAATGAAAATAATTTGAGGTATCCTTGTTCATGGTTCCTTTAAGCCCACAAGAGACCTTGCCCATTGTTGATTTATGCAATTACTTTTTCATTAGAATAAATCCTGCTGATATTTGATCTGTGGGGTTTTCTTCTTTGACTCTTGTTACTCGTATCTATTATTACATTGCAAGCAATTGTTTTGTTTCGTTCCACGTGTCTTTTTTGTGGGAAGATCGATTTTCATTGATGTCAAACTGCAACAAAATTCCTAAAGCTTAGGAGAAATAACATTGTAGAAATCGCGCAGAAGCTAGAGCGTAATGAAGACATAGATCCTTTATAAAGGATCATGCAATCATGACCGTTAGATCGACAGCCAGATAGGCAAGAGTCATCAGATCTAATTGAGAAATGTTGGGTATAACCAGAGACATCATATCTAACTAATAAATCTTCAGTCGTTGATCGAAGCCAAGAAGGAGATATAAATATTTGGGACTCTAGAAATTTTCCACTTCGACGATTATTGGAGACAAGGCAGAAGCATGAAATTGTGAAATCTCGCCAATCGTCTGATATGATAGGAAGATTGGTTGAAATATCACTCGTTGATCATGTTCATCATGTGTTGACCCTCCAGATGTAAATAAGTTTGAGTCCTAGAAATATCGAAGGCTGAAGTCACGAAATCCCACCAATCGTCGGATCAAGGAGGAACTTCAGGTGAATTCTTGATCATATGATTGAGTATAGTGGAAGGAAAGGGTAAGCCAAAAATTAACGAAGTCACGGAGTGCCAAAGCCTCGAAATGACTATAGTCATCCATAGAACGATTGATTAAATCATAATCATCGATCTTCAAGGTATGAAAAGGTTTAGAGTCTACAGGAGCTGCGAGGAAGTGAAGATCTAACTATCCATTTAGGAAACAGATCCATGACAGAGGAGAAATCGCACACCACAAGTTGCACAATAGTTAATTCTAAGAAGGTGTTACACTATTAATTTGGATCATCGATAAAATTTATGATGTGTCACTCTAGGATTAAAAGCACACAGTGGCCAAGTGTTAACACTCCACTATGTTGAAAGAGCGCGGATTGTAGATCTCACCATTAGATTAATTCTCGACCGTTGATCCAGGATAATGGTCAAATCATTGGATAAGCGCCTGTTTGGAATTGTGTTTAGTCATGGGTTCTGGTCACATGGAAGAAAGGGGTTCACAACTGAAGACTTAGTGCCAAATGTCTAACAAGCACCTTTTGTAATAGAGACTTAATCATAACCCGATGTCACATAAAGGAAATATAAAACACCTTTGTCTTAACTCTATTTTCTGTAGGAAACCTGAGAACAACACCATTACTATAATTGATAGAGGCTAAGAAGCTTGTTCACCATTGCGGTGAAAAATACACTAAGATCATGATAGAGGTATATGGAAGAATATGATCAATTTTATATCCATGCAAAACTTATAAACCCGTAAAAGTAGAAGATAAAGAGCTTGCCTACTAGTACCATTTGAGAATTTAATTCTTAATATAGTTTCCTATTAAAAAGATATCGAGGAAAAATCAAAGTCATCTGATTAATTTAAATTAATAAAGGAATTAATTAATTTATGTTAATGAAAGGTTATAGTGGTTCATTACTAAAAGAGACAATGATTCAAAGTTCACCAGTTGGAAGACTATATAAACGAGAAGTAATGGTGAGAAGAAAGTGTCTCTGTGGTCTACATCTAAAGATCAAAAGCATGTGTAGAGTGGAAGGGAGGGGCAAGGAAGGACGAAGATACTTATGAAGTGAGGGTGGAAGGGAGGAGCAAGGAATGATTCATATCCTTTTCTAATTAAATTTTAAATAAAGGGAGTTGGCGCTTCCTAAGGTTGGTTCCCTAAAACCAGGGAGTTGGTGCATCCTAGGGTTAGTGCCCTAAAACAAGGGAGTTTGTGCTTCCTAGGGTTGGATCCCTGAAACAAGGGAGTTGGTGCTTCCTAGGGTTGGTTCCCTGAAACAAGGGGATTGGTGTCTCTTACAGTTGGTGCTATAAACTCAATCATTTATATAAAACTTGTAATTTGTATTTAAATTTTTACTTATTGATGTTATTTATTGAAGTTTCTTGCTGATCAATAAAGTTAATAAATAATTATTTAAAATTGATAAAAGGTATTAATACTTATGCACCTCGCTTCTCAGTGTTGAACTACATTATAACAATTGGTATCAGAGTGGGTGCCTTCAACACAGTCTAATAACTGGAAGGTAGATTTTTCATAATCCAATGAATCAACAAGAAGCAATGTCTTCCACCAGAGCACCTTTGTTCAAAGGGAATGATTATGCACTTTGGAGTGTGAGGATGAAAGGCTATATAATGTCCTTGGGTTTTGATATATGGAAATATGTAGTAGATGGGTACACTACACCTGCTACTCCTCCCACATAACCAGCTGGAAAGAAACTTTGCAATGACAATGAAATAACAACCAATGCCATCCTAGGAGGATTAGACAATCCTATATTTTTGAAAGTAATGAATTGTAAGTCAACAACAAAAATCTAGGATAAACTAAAGGTCATATATGAAGGAGATATCAAGGTCAAAAAGGCCAAAATAGAAACCTACAGAACATAATTTGAAAACTTGAAAATGAAAGAAGAATAGAACATAGCAGAATATCTTCAGAGAGTATATGGAGTGGTCAACTCAATCAGAGCATTAGGAGAAGATCTCACATATCAACACATTGTCCAAAATATCTTGAGATCATTACCCATGAGATATGATGTTGATATTTATACTCTTGAAGATAAACCAGACCTTGATAATCTCACAATGGATGAACTACATGGGATCCTCACAACATATGGGATGAGAATAGGGCAAGAAATACCAAAAAAAGGAGAAACAAACTTCAAAGCATAAAAATCAAAGAAGAAATAGGAGCAGGTGTCTAATGAAGATTGGTCAAAAATATCTGATGAAGAAATAACTAACTTCATGAAGAAACTCAAGAAAGGAATTGGTAGATACAAGGGAAAGTTTCCTCTAATATGCTTTAAATATGGAAAGATTGGACATTTTTCTTTCAAATGTCCCTATCCAAAACAAGAAGAAAGTAATGATGAAAGAACTTTCAAAGAATAGAAGAAGAGCCAAACCAAATACAAAAGGAAGGTCTACAAAAAGAAGATGACCTTTTACACTGAAGAGAAAAACAACTCATCTAAAGAAAGTGAAGAAGAAGAGGAATCAGAGAACCTATTTATGGGTATAGAAACCCAAAATAATCACACTAAAAATACCTTTGATATTGAAGAATTAAACTCTAAGGTTGAAGGAGAAGTGGATCTTGAAGTAGAGTTGATCATTGCCTTGGATGAACTGAGAAAGTATAAAAGGAAGAACAAGTTGTTAAGAGGACAACTGCTATAATTTGAACAAGAACAACAAAGAAGAGAGAAGGAAGTTTCAAAAACCAAAAAGAATCATAAAAAATCATCATTGACTGGAAAACTCATCTTCAAGAAGTCAAAATAAATAAAGAAATCTTGGATGAACAATTCAAAGAAAAACAACAAATTTGTACGAAGCTAGAGGATGAAATTAGTCAGGTGAAAGGAGAACTAGAAAGAGGAAATCACCAGTCAAATTTTGAGAATAGTTCAAATATTTTGAATGATATCCTTAACAACCGATGATCACCAAATAATAAAGAAATATTGGGATATGATCAAAATTCAACCTTTACTGCACATAAAATTGATAAAAATTCAATCAACTATGCAGATGCTCTTAGAAATCCCTTAAAAAGAGAAGATAACAAGGTGAATATGGAACCATTGAAGACTATTTTTAATAATAAATCACCTCATCCAAAAGGAAAAGGAAATGAAGTGATCAAAAGGATGGTATTAGAAGGAAAATGAAGTACAGTAATAAGAAGGTCTCTTCCTAATAGATATCAACATATCTTCCTTGGATATTGCTATTCATGCAACAACTTTGGACACATAAATACATTGTAAATCCTTTAGAAACTACAAACCAAGAAATTTCAAAAGATATAAGAACAACAAGAATGATGTAGATAAAAGAAATCATAATTCAATCTCCCCTCTACAAGAGTACAATGTTGAATTCCACAAGTGCAAAAACTATGTCCATAAAACCAGTGAATGCAGATTACTAATGAAATCCTTGAAGACAAGAAACTCTAACAAACATGATAAGAAGATATGGAAAGAAAAACATATAGAATAAAAAGTAACATAATGTAAAGTGGTCCTGTATGCAAAGAAAAAAAAAGTGCCAGTGGTATATTGATAGTGGATTATAAAAACATATGACAAGAGATAAGAGAAAATTTCTCACTTTGAAAAAGAAGGATAAAGGTAAAGTCACTTTTGGAGATAATGTATCTGCCAAAATACTAGGAAAAGGCACAGTTTCTTTGGGAAACAAGAAAAATAAAGCAGAAAATGTGTTACTAGTAGAAAATTTAAAACCTAATCTACTCAGCGTAAGCCAAACCTATGATCATGGACATATACTCATTTTTGACTCCAAAAAATGTGAAATAAGAGAAGAAGGATCAGGAAAATTAGTTGCTATTGCACCAAGAAACTCAAGCAATGTGTATATCTTAGATATTGAGGAAGAAGAATAATTCCATATGAGTCAAATAGATGAAAGATGGATATGGCACAGAAGGATGGGACACTTGAGCTTTGATAACTTGATCAGAGCTAGTAAAAAGGGAGTTGTAAAAGACATGCCAAAAATCATCAAGCCCTCAAGTTAGATTTGCAAACACTATCAATTAGGGAAGCAAACAAGAGTCGGATTCAAGACAAAAGAGAATTCTACATCAAACCATTGGAGATTGTTCACACTGATCTATGTGGTCCCTTTAGGACTAGAAGCATACAAGGAGAACACTACTTCATGTTGATCATTGATCACAACACAAGGATGACCTGGGTATATTTTCTCAAAGAAAAATTTGAGGCATTTGAAAAGTTTAAAGCATTCAATAATTATGTAGAGAACAAAATATATCTAAAAATCAAAAGTTTAAGATCATATAATGGAGGGGAATTTACCTCTAAAGAATTCTATAAGTTTTATTAAGATCATGGAATCAAGAGACAATTCTCAACTCCAAGAACTCCTCAACAGAATGGAGTTGAGAGGAAAAACATAACTGTTTAAGAGGATTCAAGAACTATGTTGAATGAAGCCAAGCTCCTAGACAAATTTTGGAGAGATGAAATATATACAACGGTCCACATACTTAACCGAGCACAACTGAGAGATAACCATGAGAAAACACCTTATGAATTATGGTTTGGAAAATCAACAACTGTGAAGCATTTCAGATTCTTCGAAAGTAAGTGTTACATCAAGAGGGATGAAGATAATTTATGGAAATTTGACTCTAGATCAGATGAAGGTATATTTATGGGATATTAACCTAACAAAAAGGATTGCAAGTGCTATAATCAAAGATTGCACAAAATAGTGGAAAGTGCAAATGTAAAAGTAGATGACCTAAAATTAAGAAAAATTAAATCTCAAGATGAATAAAAAATTGATGAATGGAGAAGAACTAGTGATGAAGAAGAAGATGGTGAATCACAAGATGAAGAAGATATTGAAGAACTACAAGAGAATGAACCACAAACTTATGAAGAGAAGGACGAGGAAGAAACACCCTTACCAAAATCACCATCAAAAAGAGTTCAAAAGAGTCACCCTGAAAATAAAATTATAGGGGATAAAGAAGCAGGAGTAGAAACAAGAAGGAAACTTAGATTTGATTATGAACAGACAATGATTTTAGTAATAGAACCAATTTTTTTTGTAGAATCCAACAAGAGTGAAGACTGGATAAAAGAAATGAATGAGGAACTTGATCAAATTGAGAAAAATCATACACGAGAACTTGTCCCTAGACCAAAAGATAAGAATGTGGTAGGAACCAAGTGGATATTCAAAAACAAACTCAATGAAAAAGGAAAGATAATAAATAACAAATCCATATTAGTATGCAAAGGATATTCCCAAGTGGAATGTATTGAATTTGAAGAGACTTTTTCCCTAGTAGCAAGACTAGAGGCCATCAAAATGTTCTTGGCATTTGCATTCTTCAGAAAGTTCAAAATTTATCAAATGGATGTCAAGTCAACATTCCTGAATGGAACATTAGAAGAATAAGTATATATTGGGCAACCATAAAGATTCATATTAACATAAAATAAAGACTATGTGTGAAAACTAAAGAAGGCTCTGTATGGATGTTGGCACAGGCCTATTTTGGGAGAGAAAAGCCTATTTTTGGGTGCAAGCCTATTTTGGGAGAGAAAATCCTATTTTTGGGCGCATGCCTATTTTGGGAAAGAAAATCCTATTTTTGGAGCGCGTGCCATATGTGGTGGAAAAGTAACATGCAGAAGATGAAGGAAAATAAATATGCAGAAGATGGAGGAAAAGAGGCATGTGAAAGATGGAGGAAAAGAAACATCTGAAATATGGATGAAAAGTAGCATGGAACGCATGCAGAAAAACCTATCCATGTTAGGTTTAGGGTTTTGGATATGAATGTAATGGCTATGAGCCAATATAATAGTATAAATAAAGGCCTAGGAGGTCTAGTTATAGAGGTTGGTCGGTTGGTCAAGGAGAGAATAGTTTTGGTCAGAGTTAGCTAGTCTTTGAGGGTTAGGTCACAGGCTGTGGATCCTCGTGTGGTCTAGTCCACCCACAGATGAACCTCATCCTACTTTTTTATTGTAACCTTGAAGAATGTAATGCGCGCAACACAAATTTTGAAGAATTATGAATAAAATAGCATAAGAGACACATCTTTGTGGATGTAGCCCCAAGGGGGGTGAATCACTATAAACCTACTGTGTTTATGTATTTGAATGGTTGCCTTATTGTTATGTTATTTATTAGTTAAAGAATAAATGGTTAACTTAGATTATGACAACATTCATGCATATTTTGATTAATGAATGAATACTAGATCTAAATGAATGGATAATAAACTTGATGCATGAGGAAAAGGAACAAAATACAGTCCCAATCCCTTCCCTGGTTCCAGACATATGAGTCTTGCAATCCCCCATAAGCTATCTCGGGTGAGACTTCACTTTGCACTCTATGTGCAACATTTCCTTCTGGTTTACCAGGAGGGATGATAGTTTGAGGGTTTTGTTGGAAACCTTTGAGATTAGAACCTTGGTTAGCCCAAGCATCCAACAAATGGTTCTGTTGCCGGTTGGAACTGCATAGGATAGATTGGAATGGATTTGTTGAAGAATAACACAAAGAATGAAAATGTAGAAGGGAATGTTCAGGCCATGGAATCCAACGAAGGTGGAGATTGAAAAATGGTTAAGGACAAAGAAACTCAAGTTTGCGTAGCATGACAACAAAATCCCTAAATATACACCACACAAATATCTCGACAAATATGTGTTTAACGACTTGCATGAAGTAATTTTCTGTGAATTTCTACATCTGTTATAGGAGTGGTTATTGTGGTTGAAGGAAAATAATCCTACAAATTAGATAAGACAACTAGGGTGGCATCCCTGGAGATCGCACAGTTGTAGCAAGTCAATAATAAATTTATGCACACAATATATTTTTGGTTAGATAGTATTATTGCAGGGTTTATCATTGAATTTTCAGTTGACACTGCAAAGTCATACACTGCTGCCGAGCATGATTTTCTAAAGGGACCCAGAGGTAGGTACATAAGATCACTTTATACTTCTATCAAGATTTTATTATATGACAAAGGCATGATGACCATGGAATCATACAACTAAAATTCCTTACGCGGATGGGGGAAGGGGGGAAGCACTAACATGATTATGACATATGGACATGGAGATGGATAGGGGGAAGCATAAGGATGCCATGGATCCGATCATCATGGATGAGGACTAGACAAAGCAGGTAATGGAAAAATATGGAACGACATGAAATGGTATACCTTACCAATATAACATGAATGACAAAAATAGGTCCATAGTCGAGAAAGAGGGCTTGGTGAGAAATGAAGAAGAGGTAGAGGATCTCCAGGATGTGGAGAAGATTGAGGAAATCCTACGTGCAAAATATGAAAGGAAAATAAGAGGTGCAGGGTCAGGAACAAAAGGTATAACTCTAGTCTAGATCACAATTAGTGTGGAACCTACAACCCCATGTGCGACTAATACACCTGAAGGAACACAAGATTTTAGACAACCAATTTTTAGTAGAAGAGGGGAAGCAAGTCATGGGTCCAAAAAAGGACCAACTGGGGGTATAGGTTCAAGAAGTAGAATTCAACTATCTACATTGTGCGGAGGCAGTAGTTCAACACATTTCAAAATGGAAGGAGTAGATCCCACTATCATATTACCAAAGTTTCATGGTGAGGCGTCAGAGGACATTGAGAAGCATTTATTTATATATGAAAAGATATGGGAAGCAAACCAGGTTACATATGAGGATAAAAATTTGTGCAGTTGGCTATAACACTCAGAGACTATGTGCTAGACTGGTACACGAGCCTTGATGTAAGAATTCCACAAGGAGCACAAAAGGCTATCGCGGAGGTGAAAAAGTTGTTGGTAAATGAATTTCAGAAGCCAAGCTCACAACATGAGTACATGAACAGAATGATTGAGATAAGGAAGAAACCAGGTGAGTCTATTTGGGAGACTAATCAAAGGTTCAAAAGTATGAGAGGTAAGTTGAAGTACTCTATCACTGACATGCAACATAGGAAGTTATTTGTGAACTCACTATTACCACACTTAAAGTATCATTTGATACAACAAAAGTTTCAAACTCATGAAGAGGCGCTGAAAGAATCCCTACGATTGGAAGAAAACTAGTATCAACATATAGATCCAACAATAGAAGAGTTGAAAGAGGATCTGAAGAATCTGACATTTCAGTTGAACCAGAATAAATGGAAAGAGAAGAGAAAATTTTCTTGGTGTATTTTATGTAGGACAGAAGGACACTGTAAGAATGAATGTACAAAATTTTCACAGTACTTGGCCATAGGGGTGCCAAACCCCTATCGTATAGGAGTTCCATGGTGTGAAATGTTTAAGACACATGTGCATGATACATATCATTTTCCAATGATGCAAAAGTATAAGACGATGCCAAAAAGTTCTTACTACAATTTTTGTAAATCATTGGGTCATGATGACAAGGACTGTAGAACGCTCGAATTGATGAGAGAGAGAAATTCAAACACATACAGGGTACAAGCAGAGATGATGACAAGACAATATGCACCATAGTTCAATAATGCACAACCAAAATTCAACCCCACTCAACCACAATACACCAATGCATAGATGCAGTATAATAACACGCAATATAACCTAATACCACAATATAATGCACCGCACAAAGATAGAGGTGGAGGGAAAGACAAAGCAGGATTTGGATGAGGCATAGGGCTAGTAGTCTGCCATAATTGTAAAAAACTAGGACACTATGCAAGAGACTATCCACTTCCACCTGCGACATGTATGTATTGTTGCACAATAGACCATGACACAAAATACAACCCAACATTATTGGGAAAAATACAAGAAAAACAGAACCAGAACAATCAGAATGTCTAGTGGATTTTCATAGAATCTAGGGAGGATGGGAAGAACATCAACATAGTAACTCAAGAAGGAGACAAGACGAGAGTTGATGCATCAAAACAAGATCCAACTCAACACCAGTGAGTCAAGAAGAACACTAAACCACATAAGCATTTTGACACATGGAAAGAAAATGAGACATTTAAGGAGGCCACACAGGAGATTCTAAAAGAGAACATTTCATCTACATCAATTGCACAACAAAGTTAGGATCCACCATCGTACGAAATTCCACCCTCAATGGATCACACCAACAAAGGACAACCTTCAGAGAAAGTAAGTATCCTAAATACTTTTCTGCAATCATGTGTCAAGTTATTGAATGATCCATCATCCATTAAGGTCTTACAGAACTTGCTATAAGAAGAAGAACAAGTAGGGAATTTAGGTTAAATGCCAACATTGGGGATTTCAATATGGAGGATGTCATACTTGATTTAGGATCTGAAGTGAATGTCTTACCTAAGAAGACATGGAAGTGCATGGGGGAACCCACATTAGGGTATTCACCTCTCTAGTTGAAATTAGAAAATCACCATAGAGTATTACCAATTGGAAGACTTAAAGGTGTGAACATAGACTTGGATTGAGTACACACTATGGAAGACTTCGAATTTATAGAAACAATGGATGGCACAACACCCTACCTAACATTACTCGGATTGGACTAGGAATTTGATAACCAGGATGTGATAAACCCGAAGACATGGAAAATGACCTTTGAAACAGGTGACTATAGAGTAATTTCTCCACTGGATCCCTCATAAGGAGAGAGGTTTGTAGAGGTGACATATTTGGACTTGGAAGAAATAAATCAGTTATATAGGACTACCGCACGAGAAGAAGATTATGTCAACCCAATTGCATATGGGGTACTTAGATGGAGAAGCATTACATCGTGTGCCTCAGACTCAGTTATAGGTTTGGAAAACTGGCAGCAGAGACATGAAGTCTCCACAAGGAGTTTCACAAGAATAAAGTGCGTAGTAAGGTGGGTCGGTACAGAAGCAAGGGAACCTCCCACTTTTCATGGTTTGAATGAACTAGAAGAATTCTTGATGAACTATGAGGAAGAAGTTTTGGAAAATTAGAGGTTGTTATCCCTGGACATTGCACTAAAGGAAACACCTACAAGATGGTGGGGCGCACACAAGGAAACAATTCAAGACTGGTATCAGTGTAAAAGGTTATTATGCATTATATTTGACGAATAACGAGGGAAAAATACATTGCAGAAATATGATGGACGAGGAAGGCCAACTTAACACATAGAAAAATGCATAACACAATGGAGGTTGACACCACCATAAGAATGACCTCATTACTTTATTTATACATTGGAAGGGATACTAGGGAACTGGTACATAGAACATGAACTGGGCAGAGACACTATAGAATGAAAAATATTACAACAAAATTTTGTGGTAACTTTCTCATTTGAGCATGAGAACCCCAATATCGATTCAACCCTAAATATGATACAGGGAATGATATTTTTTAAGGAACATGAGGTGGAAATTATAACATAATATCAACAACAGAACAAATAGACCATCAAAGACTTACTTTGATGTTATCATGTCACAGAGGAAGCACCAGATGAAGATGATCCACGCAACATCCAGATAATAGAGCTTGAAGGAGAATGAGAGGTGGAACGTCCATCTCTGGAGTCAGGGGCATTTTCAGCACCAATTAAGGTCAATAAATTCAACATTGGTACAAAATAAAACCTTAAAATGGAAAGCATTGGAGACTACTGGGATGATCAGACACTAGAAAGGATAAAAAAATTATTATGCAAATACAATGACTTGTTTCCAACAACCTTTACAGAGATGAAAGACATAGCAGGTGATTTGGGTGAGGTAAAGATACCCCTAAAACCAAATGCTAGACTTGTTAGATAGACACCTTACATGATGAATCCAATGTATAAGAAAAAAGTGAAAGCAGAACTTGACCAAATTCTATAAGATGGTATCATAGAGACAGTGGAAGAATTTGAATGGATCAGACACCTTACATGATGAATCCAATGTATAAGAAAAAAGTGAAAGCAGAACTTGACCAAATGATAGAAGATGGTATCATAGATCCAGTGGAAGAATCTGAATGGATCAGTCCCATGGTAGTCCAGGAAAAGAAACAAGGGGAAATAAGAATTTGTGTAGATCTAAGGAAATTAAATGATGCTTTCTTACATGATCCTTTCCCTACTCCTTTTACATATGAGGTCTTAGAGAATGTGGGAGGATAGGAAGCATATTCATTCACATATGGATTCTCAGGTTATCATTAGATTAAAATAGCTCCAGAGGATAGGCATAAGACTATATTTGTTATAGAATGGGGATCCTATCACTATACAATTATCACCTTTGGATTGAAGAATGCACCAAATATATTTTCAAGGGTGGTCATAGCTTATTTTAAAGATTTCATACATAATTTCTTAGAAGTATATTTGGATGTATGGACTATTTTTAGTCTTTTGAAAGATCATGTAGAAGTCTTAATACTAATGTTGGACAGGTGTAGGAAATGTCGGATCTCATTAAACATCAAGAAATGTATTTTCAGCACACCTTTTTGGATATTGTTAGGACATGTGGTATGTAGATAATGGTTACTTGTTGACCCTCTGCTAAGATTGTTGTAATTGTGAACTTACCACCACCAAATTCAGTGGGACAGTTAAGAGCCACACTTGGACATACATGGTACTACATGAAGTTTATCAAGGGGTATGCACAAATTACCACACCGATGGAAAATATGTGGAAGAAGGACACCAAATTTCAGTGGAACGAGGATTGTTAATAGGGATTGGATATTTTGAAGGAGAATATGGCGACACCACCTATTTTAGTGTTTCCAAATTGGGAAAATACATTTCATGTGCATGTATATGCATCGACAATAACACTTGGAGCAATTTTTGCACAACCAGGAGAAGGTGACTTAGATCATCCTATAGCCTTTGAAAGTAGGAATTTATTAGACTCAGAGCAAAATTACAACACAACAAAAAGAGAAGGTCTACCCATGGTGTATGCACTATAGAAATTCATACACTAATTATTGGGAAAAAACTTTAAAATTTTCACAAATCATTCTACCCTCAAATATCTATTCAATAAGCCAATGTTGGGGGGGAGGATCTGCAGATGGCTATTATTGTTCCAGGAATTTGATTTTGAAGTAATAGTTAAACCAATGAAAATCAATGCCAGACAAGATCAATTATCAAGGATAACCAATGGAGAATAACCTACTAACTTATAAGACAACTTCCCTGATGTACAATTATTTTCAGTACATATAGCTGATGAGTAATTTGTTGATATCATTGAATTATTGATCACACAAGTTGTTCCAAAAGAGTTTAGTACCACACAGAAGAAAAATTTGGTAGTTAGAGCTGCAAACTATCAATTAATTGTAGGTCATTTATACAAGATGGGAGCATAAATGTTTTTGAGAAGGTGTGTGTTGGAGCATGAAAGACCCATGGTTCTAGCAGAAGCTCATGAAGATATATCTGGAGGACACTATGCAAGAAATGATACCACACAGAAAGTATTGCGTGCAGGTTTATGGTGGCCAACAATTCATAAGGATTCAAAAAAATATTTTCAAAACTGTGATGTATGTTAGAGAGTTGGCAAACCTAACATGAGGGATGATATGCCCCTAAGAACCCAAGTAACTCTTCAGGTGTTTGACAAGTGGGAAATATATTTTGTTAGACCTATTAATCCACCAACAAGAAGGTTAGGATCAAGATACATCATTACTACAACCGAATATTTAACCAGATGGGGAGAAGCAACACTAGTCAAGGATTGCAGTGCAAAGACAACAACACAAGTCTTATTTGAGCAAGTGATTACAAGATTTGGATGTCCTAGGATTTTGATGAGTGACCAAGGCACCCATTTTATTAATAGTACCATCTAGGCTATGACTAATGAATTTGAAGTATATCACTAGAAGATCACACCATATCATCCTCAGGCAAATGGGACAATATAATCTTTCAAAAATATTTTGGAGAATGCCTTGACAAAGATTTGTAATGTGAACATAGATGATTGGGATTTAAAAATACTAGTAGCATCATGGTCATACATGACTACATACAAGAATTTGATAGGATAATCAATATTCAGATTGGTGTACAGACAAGAAGCAGTGGTGCCATTAGAATTTTCGGTACCCATTCTGCGTGTGGCAACAATTACAAATATGACAGAAAGAGGCGCAATACAAGAAATGTTAAGTCAACTTATGGAACTAGAAGAAGACATGATTCTAGTAGGATTCCACCAAGAGGTACAGAAAGAAAGGGACACAGATTGACATGACAAGCACATAAATAAGAAGATATTTAAGGAGGGAGATCTAATTCTCCTATATGACAACAAATTTTTGCAACATCTCGGTAAGTTCATAATGCATTAGCCAAGGCCATATGAAGTGAAGTATGTCACAGATGGAGGATATGTGCAGCTAAAGGACTTGACATGAACATAAATGCAAGGAATGGCGAATGGTAGTTGAATGAAACTATATAGGGATAGTTTACCTACTAACTCTTAGTAGTTGCAACGTAGTAAGGAAACTACGTGTATAGTGTACTATAGTAGAAATTAGGAAGGACCTATACTCCAGGATGCTCATGTGATGGTAAATAAGATAGTACACAAGTTCAAATCCTGTATTTTCCCAATTGGCATCTTATTATTGTTCTTTTGCACTCCCGTGTGACAATAGCGTGCCACATAGTCATCCACTTTTTCCATGCTCCCCCACCTAGCACCCACCAAAAACACCATCAAACCATGGCGATACAATCTTGTCAGAAAGTGTATGTCCTCGATCTCTAGAGTCAATACTTGATCTCGTATAAAAAAGTGTTGATGATCGACATCCCACATATCTACCAATTTCCATAACATGAGTGGTTGTGCCCGTATGTTTTGACATAAGAAGAATTTTAATAAGCCACAGTTTCTCAATGCATTGAGAGTGGTGGGATCGTCTATTGCTTCATTATCATTCAATTCATTTTCTCTCTCTCCATTCCAAAATGATACACACAACTTCCACAAAACATCAAAACTTGCATTAGAACCCATTTACATAAAAAAATTCATCAAAATACACTAAAAAACTTGGCCAAAAACCTTCATTCGCCCCACCCTTTGGTGGACAGAGCGACCAAATCCTTCGGTCACTGACCATTTTTCTCCACAGAGTGACTGGTTGTGAGCTCAAGGTTCGGTCTCCCCTCAAATTATCCTCAGAAGTGACTGGTTTCCCTTCCCAGTTCACCTCAGAGTGATCGAATCCTTTGGTCGCCCTCAACATAGAGGCTAAGGGCAACCACGATTTGGAATTTTTTTCATGGCTTAATACCACTTAAAAAATGAATGAAATAAAAAACAAAAACATGGGTTTTGCGAGTTGGGATCCGATCTCTTACATGGGATCCGAAAGCTGTAGGATCTATGGCTCCATGCTTCACAATAGTCGCTCCAAAATTTGAGAAGAAAAGGGCTCTCCAAGATTTCACAAAGTTAAATAAGTAAAATGAGGTAATAACTTTCCTTTTCACTCCATAAGTGGTTTCATTTTACCCATTTTCACACTCGAAATAGTTCATTTTCTTCTCTTTCTGGACATTTATCTCTTGGGACCACATACTAATCACTATCTTGGAAGGAAAATTATTATTATAAGTTATGGAACCATCATTGAGTACTCTTTAATGTCTTTTTAAACTCATTAAAAAAAAAAAATATTGTCGAGCGATATTGTTGTCTTTCACGCTCGTTAAAGTGAATTAGAAAGCACGTCTATTGAGCGATAGTTTCTCTTTTTTGGTCTCTTCGGATTATTTACAAAAAAGTAACACCCTATCCCTTGTGGTTAGGAGATTTCTCCTTCGCATTGTTTTAAACTTTTTCGGGCCCAGGAGACTAAATTTACGATAAAAGTACACCCATGGAGTCTTCTTTAAGTTTTTAAGACTCCCTAAAACTAAAAACATCGGCGACCAAAAACCTACCTGGGCTTGAGAAATATCCATAGGTAAGTATATGGAGTCTTCTTTAAGTTATTTTCAGACTCCTTCAACATGAAACAACCCTTGATTTTACCTTCTATTGACTCATTAAACTCTACATTGAAGGACCCATAATTCATTTATGAGATCAAACCGCTCCTTCTTCAGGTTCATTAAAGTATGTCAAGGGACTCATTCTCAAATGATCTATATCAAGCATATGTTATCCTCCTCAAGCTTGTAAAATTATAAGGAGGTATTCACCACTCATGGTGGGGATTTTTAGAGGATTTTTCCATATTGTTACCTTTATCATACGTCATTCATCACTTTTTGAGTCATCCTTGAAAAATGCACCCATTCCAGTTTCCACTACAACAATCAGGTTATCCATTGTCTCTACCATGCTACCATCTCCATTTAAGTCTTGTGTTCCATTGATGGATTCATATATGCATCTTTCATTACCCTGGTTATGGTCCTTTTTGAGTTAGTGTTGCTGAGTCAAGTCATTTGTTGTGCATACTTGTTTAAGGACAATCATCCCATGTCGACCACTTGCAATATTTTGTCCCAGATCTCCCGACCACCCCTATGTCAGTTGTTCTCTATCATTACAATATTCACATCATCTATACATGTTTTGTGTCGATTGATGGGGGATACCTTAAGGCCGTCCTTCAATATATTTCATCCTGTCGACTTCAACTCTTATTATCCAGGATCGAAGTCTAGAAATCCCTTAGTACCCTAGATCTTGCAGACATCAGTGATCAGTCTCCTTGCATTCTAACAGTGGCTTTTCATCATTGGCTCGTGTCGAATGATTATACGAGTGTTCAAAATAAACACCATTATTCACACTTCATATATTGTACTAGGTATCTTGAGCTCCACTATCATTATCAGTGTATTCTCTCATGTTTGTTAACCATTCACATTAATGACCAGTAATCTAACAGTTTCTACCATGCCCGACATCAGCTCACTTATTCACAGGTTGTAGATTCATACCGTTCAGATGTAAGTTGAAGACCTTGGGATAAGTTGTTGTTCTTATTTGATGATTCTCTCTCCCAAGTTGCACTGGCGATTTTTAACGATTACTTCATAGATTGCTCTGTCATCGAGTCATATCACTGATTGATACACTACATCATAGATCCACATTTTTATTTGGTTTTGAATACGATCTCACTTGCGACATGGATCCACAGTGTATTTTTTGTGGCCATGACCTACTCATATGTGCCTTGCATGGATTCGCAGTGTATTATTGGTGACTATTCTCTAGTCTTTTTACCGAGCATGGGTATGCTTGCCTCGTGGTAATTTTTCTACAAAACTGGCGATGCTCTTCTCCAATATTCTTTTCCGTAGTTCTTCTCCTTTTATTGGTAAAGTATTTCATCCATCAGACACCTCTTCTGACCTCACACTTTAGGGGTCATTTTTTATAGATTTATTAACCCCCTAACCCTTGGGACATGATCCCCTTGAGGTCATACACTCAAAACAACCATTTTAATCCCTTTCTCTCTCAGTTTCTGGCTCAATTTCCCTTTGGTCTCCCTTGAACTTCCTTAAGGGGGCAACCGAAGGGGTTGGTTTCCCTCCCTAGTCTTCCTTGGGGAGATCGGTCGCTCTGTCTATGTGTATTGGTCATGACCATGCCTAGAAGATCCATTTTTGTACTTGGTTGCAATTGGATGAGATCTTCATATGATTTTTCGGGGTCTAGTCTCGAGAAGGCTGCTATTGGGAGCTCAAAGATATTATCCTACTTACCCTTTGGTATTGTCCCTAAAGTGATATAAGAACTAATCCATTTCCCATGAGAAATGAGGAGAAAATATTAGCAAACTGATGTTGGTGGTTTGGATTCAAGGCCTAGGAAAAGATCTTGGAGAGAGATCTATTCATCAACTACTTCATATGTAAGCTATATTGTTGTTATGATGTTTTAATAGAAAGTGTATTAAGTGTTTCCCTCTAGATGATTGATTATTTGTTCATAAATCCCCATTTGCATATATCTAATAATGTTATGAGATATGACTTGTTATTAGATATTATGTCTATATGATTGGTTTGATCTTTGGAAGGTCTCTTGTTTGCTTGTGTGTAGATATGTATCATTTGGAGTAGGAATGATTGTGGAATGAAAGGCCAACCAGGAATGTGCAGGGACAACCATCAGAAATAAGGTGTGATCCTTTGTCACTCTCCCTTAGTTACTTATCATATATATCAGATCTAGGAAACTCTATAGCTCACACTTCTATTTTTTTCTTAGGTATAGGAAGAACCTAAGGGATCTCAGCTCTTGCAGGGCACAAAATCCCTACAACAGTAGGGGGGCCCTTTCCTTTCGTTTATAAAAGAAAAAGTAAATGGGGGTTGTTTTAGCCTCAATAGGGACATATATGAATATTTGAATGGTTAATGCCATCAATTTACCTACTCTCTTGGTGATCATAACAATGGATTGTGGTATAGAAATGAAATATAATTCTATCAAAATGTCTTTGGTTGGCTTGGAACCAGTTGAAAACTTGTTTATCAAAGTGGTGAATCTTTGGTTAAATTCTTTTATCCTATCCTTAGGCTCCATATTCATTCTTTACAATTGAAGGAATAGATCCATTAGAGTTATTTCATCACCAAACTTAGCTATAAATGTAATTTCAAATTCATTCCAACTTGTAATAAATCTGGCTATTAAATTTTAATACATACCACATCTTTATTCTCAAATGTGTAAGGAAACAAATGACATACCACATATTCATGTTGGACATTAAGTAATTGATTATCTTGAACAAACTTGTTGATGTGGTCTTCATGAGGTCTTTATTTTTTTGGATCATACTTGGGTAACAATTTTTTTTCATTCTTGGGTAAGTCTCAGGCAAGGACTAGTATATTCCATGCATCTAGAACTAACCAAGCAGATGATTTTATTGTCTTGCAACAATATTTCCTACAAAGAGATTATGTAGTAAGAGAGTTGTACATTCAACTTCAAAATCAAAGTCTTTAGGATTTTTTATAAGTAGGAGTATGGGTAGGCGTGATTTTATCTAAAGGTTTTGGGATTTCATCAATGATGTGGGATATCAAATATACAAGACTTCCTACATGGGATTTGTTACCACACAATCTAGCACCAAGTTCAAATCCTTCATAAGTCACTAAGACAAGTGGAACATGGAAGATGTTACCATTGTCACATAAGCAACAACTTCCCTCTCTTTGGTGAAGGAGTAATATCCAACACAAGGTAGGCTTCCCCAAGCATCTCCAAGAATACATAGGATAGACATAATCAAGTCTAGGCCCCCATAGGATGACTAATAAAACTACCACCAAGATAAGTATAAGTAAAGTGAAAAATAGGTTGTGAGTTAAGACAATTTCTAGATTTAAGGTGCAGAGGATTTAGGCCTAGAGAAGAGGTTCTCCAAGTCAAGTATGAGTTCAGTAGGATCCCCAAACACTAGAAATTAAAAAAATGTCTAAGGATGAGGTAAAATTTTCAAAAAATGTATGAAATATTAGTAGTAAACAAGTTATAATAGCAACTAGAAACTTATTACAACAGTAAAAATAAATGATCTCTAATAGTATAGATATTATTTCAACAATAAAATACACAATTTACAGTAGTAAAAATATAGTCCCTTGATCATGAAATGATATAGTAAATTATAGGGCTAAATTCTAGGTTAAATTAGGGTTTTATTTGCCAACAAAAAAAATAAAAAATAAAATCAACAATTAAAATCATCCCTAAAACCCTAGACGTTTTTTCTTAGATGGTTGTAATAACACTTCGAAAAATTGATTTAGGGTTGGAGAAATGATTTTAGGTAAATACTATGCCTAAACACCCTTGAAATCTAGGTTTCTATGAATGAAAATGAAAAATTACAGCAAATAAACCATAACCCTAACCTTGAATATTAAATTTCAGCAAACATGTTTGACTATTATGGAGAAAAATATTAGTGCCTACTTCTTTGGGAATGTTACCCCCCAAGTCTAGGGGTAACTAAGGAGATCATGTATCGAGGCCCATAGGTAGTAGACATTGAGTGTCAAGAGTCATATTGACCAGCAGAACCCATAGAGTCCCTCTTATTCATGTTAATCATCACTCATCGCCAACAACATAGAACATCCACTACATCAAGGTTGGATCCTAGAAGAAAAAAAGTATTTCTTCATGAGGTAACAAGTTTGGTGTCATGGTAAGTTTCACTTTAATATTTGAAGCATTTGAACATGTTGCAAAGAATCCTTTCTTGGTTATGGAATGTTTGCTTGGAAATTATACCTTTTTCCTAATTTCACCTTGGTGGTGGTCATTGTGTCCTAGCAAGTTGGTCACCCTTGAGAAAAGGGTTGTTACTGGGTAGTTCCTTGAAGGGTCATCATACCATTCCCATTCATACTTACCACTTTCCATACATCATCCCACTTGTTTCCTCATATTTTGGGTTCCCAGGTTCATTGACCCCGAGAATGAATTGTACCTCATTTCATGGGAAGAAAGGGCTAAAGGCCCATAGGTGTTGTAGCTGGAAAAAGTTAAAATCCAATCATTATCCTTCTATATTATCTCCATAAGTTCTTGAGATAAATTAAGCATTACTCCATATAAAATCAAGGACCTTCTAACATATAAGTAATAAATGTCTCGGTTGTAGAGGAAATACATTTTACGGTGCCTTTTACTTTCCATTGCATATGACACTCTGTGTGTTTCTAGATTCAAGTGGCATTGAGGTACTCCTTACTTTCCATTACACATAGTACTCAATGTTTCGTACCATAATGAATTAATGTAAATAAAAGGGTTTGGAAAAATTTTGCATCATGGATGAAGGGAAACACACCCTCTACAAAGGAACCCATAAGTGAGACAATACAAACCCTAGTATGTCAAGACCGCATTCCTAGAAGTCTTTCCCAATTATGTCTCATATTCACTACCTGAATAATATGGGGTATTATTTGGAAACATTCATTGACTTGGGAACTAGCCTACCCAATAGGGCACCATGACACCCCTCCCATTCCTAAATTAGGAAAAACTTATAAGGTTTATGAGCATTTGTTTAGTTTGAAAAGGGGGGTTTGATGCACATGTTTGGGTGGTTCTTGTATTAAATATGGATTAATTGGAATGATATTTGTGACTTGTGGACCCTTGGAGGGAATACGTTTTTGTATTTGCAGGACCTTTCCCACAAGATGGATGTTGGGCCCCACATGAAGAGGACCAGGGATGATGGATGTTGCACCTATAGGAAACAAGATGTTTCCTTTGGAGGCACCTTGGAATCACCAGAGGATGTGGCTCCACCCTTCTCCACTTGAACATTGGCCTTTGGAGGCCTAGACGTCACCCTCCTAGCCCCTTGACGTCACCTAGGGGATAGGGTTTGAGGGATATCTTGATGGATTGATGGAGGAGACATGTAGCATGGACCTTGGCACATGAGAAAGGGACACATGGCCTTTGGAGGCCCAACGTTCCATATTTTCAACCTTGACATCACTCTTATGAGCCTTGTGTCACTCTACTAGGGCATGATGTCACCCTCTTTAGGGTTTTATTCCATGTAAAAAATTAAATTTGTATATTTCAAGGGAAAATTTAAGGGGCCTACCCTCTTGTGTAAAGGAGTGACTTTTCATTAGAGTCTTTCAGATGGCTAGGGTTTTGTTGGGCCCGAGATATGATCACTTTTATGATGGTTATTATACACTTTTACCGCATGTACATATGTGTTTTTCATCCTTTGAAGGAGATTTTTGAAGAATTTTATGTTAAAACAGTATGATCGACATAAGGTACGTATGATTCATGTTTAATGATTGTATCAAGTATAATTCATCATGTTTTTACATTTCCAAGGATCTGATTCATGTTTTTGATGTTACAGGGTGAAAACACACCATGTTTATGCTTCTGACACTTGATTTGGCACTCCTTCCAACACTCGTTCTGGTACCCGATCCAACACTCTGTCCAACACTACACATTGCACAAAAACGGAGGGTGACTTGGAGGTTATGGTATTGGCAGATAGTGATGGGTGAATCGGGAACGTGGGTTTTGTTTATGCTTGCCCCCTCCAGCTACTGATCTCTCGACAACTTAGTTTTGGTTGTTCAACTGAGCGATTATTGGCTCACTTTGTTTTAGCAGTTAGGGCATCATTTATTGTAATTTGCCGAATTTAGAAGTGGTTCGACCCTCCTGTGGTCAACCACTTGGTCTGTAAGCTTATAAATACCACTAGGATGGTCAGATGGTTGTTAAGCAGTAGAAACATCAGTGTGATAGATAGAAACATGCTTTTACTCTATTTTTCTATTTTACATTGACAGATTATACAAGAATTGCGTTTTTGAGTTTTCATGGTGAATTCGAATTGCTGAGTTCGTGGTGTGCTTTTAGAAAGTGACCACGACTTGCTAGGGGGCCCACCAATAATCTAGTAACTGTCTTTGTGTTGTTCATGCATTTCATAATTTAGTTGTTCTCTTTATTTCTTGTACATGCATTTTTCATTGTGTTAATTAGTTTGTTGTTGTAGTTTAATTGCTTTGATTCTCTTTTGCAGATTAGTATGATGGATTGCGTTAGCATGCATTAATATTGTAGTTAGGAACAGATTTGCAAATCACTAGACTAACCCCATGCACAATTAGATATTAGATTATGCTTTCTTTTATGATTTTATAGTCAATTTTAAAATAGAGTTTTAATTAGACTAGAACAGAGTTTTTATTTGGGTTGTCTTCGACAAGGATTTGATGGATGGATAGAGTTAATTACAGTTTTTCATTATAGCTTGCTTATCTCATTTTTATATAGATCTTGTTTAATTAGTTGTTGATTAATGTAGTTGTTAGTTTACTTTTTTTAATGTCATGTTTTAATTTATGTTTTTAAGCATTTTCATATTGTAGTTTGAACTTTGAATTGTTAGAATAGATATAGCATAGTTTCCAATTTATGTAATTTCCTTTCCTAGAATTAAATTGCAATTGTATTTCTTAGTTAATGATTGAGTTTAGGTATGAAATTTGCTTATGTAGTATAGAAGTATAATGATGATCTCGTTATGTTGCTGATGGTTTATACATGAATATGCAGTGTATTTAACATTGCTTTTGTCATGGCTAAACTCTCCTTGGATTGTTTAAACCATACCTTTCACTTTGCTATTGAGATCAGTATTGAGCTTATACCACTTGAATTATCCTTTGTTGTCAAGTGCCATCGAGATATCATACGACACCGGAGACATTCACATAACCACCAACACTATATTTGTTTTTTCATAGGTTAAAAGATAGTTTTTCTGTTTTCATAGGTTAAAAGATAGTTTTCTTGCTTTCATAGGTTAAAGGATCTAGTTTTCTGCTTTCATAGATCAGAAGATATAGTTTCTTGCTTTCATAGCTTAGAAGATAGTTTTATTGTTGTTGTAGGGTAGATAGTCTTTGCTTTGATAGATCATATAGTAGTTTGCTTATCATAGGTTCAAGATTAGTTGTTATTCCTTCTTGCTTTCAATTAAATAGATTTCCTTTCATGAATTAGAAATAGTTTTGAATTAAGAATCTAGTCCACTTGCCTCTTAGGCTAGATAGTTGTTCAATGAGAAGTTTTCATTTGATTATTTATAGTAGAAGTTGTCTTAGAGTAGTTAGTTGTCTTTCGCTTAGTTGTCTATTTGCTTTAATAGGTTAGCTAGTTTCTTTGCTTACTTGTCTATTTGCTTTAATAGGTTAGTTAGTTGTCTTTGCTTACTTGTTTATTTTCTTTAGTAGGTTAGTTAGGTGTCTTTGCTTGCTTGTTTATTTATTTTCTTTCATAGGGTAGTTACTCATTGAATATAGGTTGGAAAGTTAAAATAGTTTTCTTTTGTCATTTGCTTATTGATATGCTTAGATAGTTGATTTTGCTTATTGTTATCAGCTAGTTTGCTTCAAGTAGGGTTTTTACTTGTTTTCTTAGAACTATCCATCGATCCTTGACCCAAAAGTACGTAGGTTACCTAGTTTCAAGTTGCTTAGTAGGGTTTTCTCATTAGATAGTTTTTCTTGAGTAGATTAGCCTTAGATAGCTACCTTCATTAGTTAGACTATACTCCTCCCAACCCTTCTACCTATGGCATATATTTTTCTACAACTCTAAGTTTACTTACCCCAGATTGACAATTTAATTGAGGGTTTTTAGTGTGTTTTTAGTGCATATATAACACCCATCATTTTTGGCGTCGTTGTCGGGGAGTTGTCTCAAGGTAATAAGTAGTTAGGAAATAGATCATTCTTAGACCTTAGCATTAGATTGATGGCGGGGAAGATTTAAGAAGAGAGGCAAGAACCTGCGCATATGCTATAGCAGGTTCCCCCAAACCCAATGGTAGTTTTTCTTTTTTTTGTTTACTTTCATGAATAGACTTAGAAACCAAACGGTGGATTTTTCTTTTTTTTTTTCTTTCTTTCATGAATAGGCCTAGAGACCCACAAGGTAGATACATTAAATCCAAATTAGACCTTTCAACCAAGGTTCCTTCCGATCTCTTTGGGGGAAGGAACATTCCGCTTATAAAATCTACAGACCGATACCGAAAAACAAGAGCTAGCTCAACTCAAAGAGCTAAAATAGTCTCTGAAGGGACTAACACAGGGAGCACTATAGAAAAATAAATTGAAGCATCAATCATATTAGGAAAGGAGGAAAGACCACTCGATTCTTCCACAGAACCAAACAATACAACCTTTTCTTTTACACCACCACCAGGGGACCCTAATTTTAAGGACATCATAGACCTTGAACATGTGATTCTTTTGTTTGGTAGTTCAACCAATGTAATCATCTCTCAAATTGACACAGAAACTTTGGCACCAATAGTCTCAACCAACTCGTGTAGAGTCCTAGACATCCAATCCGTAGGAATACCTTTCCATCAAAGGGAAACCTTGTTCTTTTCAAAGATAAAACCACCTAGGTACTCTCTTTTTGGAAACCAAGCCAATATGGATGATCAAGAAGACCATAACAATGTAAGACATGGGGAGGAAGAAGAAACTGGAAACCAAACTGCAACTACCTTCAGGTTTCCGATTTTGGACACCACTTCAAATGTCAACATGAAGAATATTCCTCTCAGCACTGCCTACATTTTATGGTAAAAACATTGAAGATCTAGACACCTTCCTATTTGAATTTGACATCTTGTGTAGGAGCTACAACTATGTCCAAGATGCCCAGAAATTAAAACTCTTTCCTGCCACCCTCAAAGACTCTGCACTAAGATGGTTCATGGGGTTGGGAGAATCCAATATTAGGTATTGGGAAGCCATGAACATGGATGATTTTAGGGGCTAAATTTCCCTCATGGGCTAATTTTCCATGTTTTTTCCAAAAACGAGATTCGCTATTTTAAAATTGATTCGCCCAAATTCTATACAATAAAATTATTTTACCTTAAAAATTGCCAAAATTTTATAAACACTATATAAAATCCTTAGAAATTTGAATATTTTTACAAAAATATCACCAATCATTTATAGTTGGCATATGAAGGATTAGTAAGATTCGCCAAGGTTTCTACATTTTAAAATAAATCTCCATCCTTAAAATCATCTCTGGCCATAAAAGACATCTTTCTTAAGAAGTACCGATACTACTGCAAGACCAAAGAGTCTCGTAATGACATATTTAAAATCCAACAATTAGAAGACGAGACCCTCGAAGATTATATGGAAGTATTTGGTTATATCTCCCATAAGTCAAAATACTATGACCTCCCAGAGGATGCAATTAGGGATCTTTTCCTTAAGGGAATTTCAGAAGAATATGTAGAGATGCTTAACCTGATGGCATCAGGTGACATCTCTCATAAAACATTTGTTGAAATATGTGAAATGTGTAAAAATTACTCAAGGAGTAGAGCCAAAACAGGAAAGAATGTTTGGGACCCTTACAATAGAAGCTTAAAACCAATTGGTTCAGGTGGTATCACAAGAGAAGAGATAGGGAACCTCTTAGAGAAATTTAAGATAGATATCTTAATCATAATAGGTTCCCAGTTGGACACCCTAAAAATAAAAAAGAAACAGGAGGAGTAAAATGCATCAATGAGCATATATTGCCCAAGATGCAAGAGGAAGCATTCCTCAAGGGAATTCCCATTAGATAACATTTCAGTTTGTGGCTTCTGTACAGAAGACCATGTGATTGAAAATTTTTCATCATTGCCTGGTTTATTAGCCATCTATAGGAGTCGAGATCCTAGGGAGTCTTCTTATGCACCTAGAAGGCCATGGCAGCCTAGGAATCAACCCACATACTCGGATCTAAAGTCTCAAGTTCCACCCTATTATCAACAATAACAACAATGGAACTCACCGGGTTGGAAAAACTGGTCTACTCAGTACCAACATCCTTGTTTTCAAGGATGGAGAGGAGGACATAACCAAAAAAACCCTCAAGCTCCACCTATCCCTATGTCCAACCATTCTTATTCTCAGTTCCCACCAAACACTCTGCAGCTTCTGTCAGGTTTTGTTCCACCACCTTTACCTCCTATTCGACAACAACCACTGCTACAATATCAAAATGCAAGCTCCCCAAGATCGACACTATTACCAGCACAGCCAGTGTCGAATCCCAATAATAATCCCCCTCAACCTCTTCACAATGTTGAGATGCAAGCCTTCCTGACATATGTTATCACTCCTATTCCATTACAGGAAATTCGACTAAGTTCGGGAAAATTTATGGAGAGGAAAAGACCTTCAGTAGTCATCCAGGAAGAAGAAGAAGAAGAAACCACCAAATAACCCACGAATGACACTAGGTGGGAAGATGTTATTATCTCGAAGAATCAAGAACCCAAGCTTCCCCAAAATGAACCTTCACAAATTATGAAGGTCCCTCCTTATCCAGACCGATTGGTAATCGAGAAACCTACCACCCGACCAGAATTTGACATTTTGAATGAATTGAAAAATATTTGTGCCATGATTCCTCTCCTTCAAGCCATTAAAGACATTCCAATCTATAGTAAGGTAGTCAAAGAATTGTGTATCAATAATCTAGGTAGGAAGAAAAAGGATCCCCCTATAGTACACTTGATAAGAGGACTTTCCTAATACATATCAGAGCAGCCAAAACTAGCAAAATATGGGAATCCAAGAAACCCCGTAGTGACTATAACTATTAATGAGGTCTCCATTGGAAACACTCTCATAGACCTGGGGGTAGCCATCAATGTTATGACCGCTACTACCTTGGAACAATTATAGTTACAACCTCTTCTTCGACCTACCCCAACCATTTTGGAATTAGCAGATAAGACTAGGGTTATACCTGGAGGAATTTTAGATGATATCATGGTTACTTTAGCCTCATGGGAGTACGCCATAGATTTTCTCGTCATTCATTCAAAGGATCCTACCAAAGGCCATCCAGTTATTTTGGGAAGACCTTGGTAAGCCACAACCAATGCATTTATTAGCTGTAGAGAAGGAGAAATGACCATCTCAAATGGTCTCTCTATCCAGAAGCTCACCATTTACCCTCCAGCTCAACCTATTATGGAGAATATATGGTGGCTTGAATGTCCATACGTGAACGAGGACTGGGAAGAACCCATATTGTGAAGTGACCATGCATGGGCACTTCAGGATCACACAACAGAAAATGTGCTAAACCAATTTATTTCTGCTATCACATGTGTGGATTTTCCACAGTCTTTTCCCCAATTTGAGTACATGTTTGGGGAAGAATTTCATGAACAATTAGACCCATCCATTTTGTCTTTGACATCTTTTATTTATGAGATAGATGAGTCTGCCATGTCTTACACTATGCCCTACGAGATTAGTCCACGAAAAGTTTTACATATAAATTATGGGCTAGATGCAGACCAACATAAACAGTTAGTAGATACCCTTAAAGAACAATCAAGAGCATTTTCCTGGGAATAAACTGACATGAAGGGTATACACCCTGACACATGCATCCATCACATATGTACCCAGGGGGGAGTAACACCTGTTAGGCAACCCTAGAGAAGGATGAACCCAACACTCAAAGACATAGTCAAGGAGGAGATCCAAAAGTTGTTAAATGTCGGATTTATCTATCCCATCTCGGACAGTAAGTGGGTATCCCTGCTTATAGTGGTTCCAAAGAAAGTGACCAAGAAATGGAGAATTTGTGTTGATTTCCGGGAACTCAATAAAGCCACTCTGAAAGACTACTTTCCTCTCCCTTTCATTGACCAAGTTCTAGATACCTTGTCTGGAAAGAAGTATTTTTCCTTTCTAGATGGGTACGGCGGGTACAATTAGATTCTTATAGCACTCGAGGATCAGGACAAGACTACCTTTACTTTTCCTTGGGGCACCTATGCCTATAGGGTCTTATCATTCAGATTGTGTAATGGTCTTGCCACTTTTCAACAAGCATTATTAGGGATATTTGCCAATATTATTCATGATGGTGTGGAGGTCTACATGGATGAATTCACATTCTATGGAAACACTTACCAGGAAGCCTTAGAAAACTTAGAAAAATTCCTCATCATATGCCAGGAAATGAACCTATATCTAAGTCATGAAAAATGCAAAATGTTGTTAACTGAAGGAGTGGTTCTAGGACATCATGTTTCATCTGAATGGATAAACGTCGATCATGCAAAGATTGAGGTCATTGTCAAACTTCCACCCCCCAAGACTCAGAAAGAGGTGAGAATCTTTCTTGGACATGCCGGATATTACTGGCAGTTTATTGAAAATTTTACAAAGATTGTTGCACCTATGTTTGGATTAATAATAAAAGATGTTGATTTTGTTTGGACTGAGCAATGTCAAACTGCCTTTGAGACCCTGAAAGCTAAGCTGCCTGTGGCACCAGTTCTTAGAGGGCCCAATTGGACTCTCCCATTTCATATATCCACTGATGCCTCTGAAATCGCAATAGGAGGGGTATTAGGGCAGAAAGAGGACTAGTAGTCCTATGCCATTTATTTTTTGAGCAAGAAATTGTCCCCTGCCGAGTTAAACTATACGGTTACCGAGAAAGAATTATTGGTAGTTGTTCATGATATTAACAAGTTTCGTCATTACATTACAGGTTATGAAGTATTTGTACATATCGATCGTTCCACCATTAGGTTCCTCATGAATAAACCTATAACTAATGGTCAGGTGACCAGGTGGCTTTTGTTATTGCAATAATTTAACATCAATGTGCTTGACCGACCCAGAAAGAATAATGTAGTAGCTGAATTTATTTCCCGAATAAAAAATGAGGATGATGATATCCCGGTAGATGATAGTTTCCCATATGAGCACCTCTTTTCCCTTTATGTCAATACCCCATGGTTTGTGGATATGGAAAACTATCTGGCCACTAGGAAGTTATCGTCTCATTTGTCACCTCATGAAAAGAGGAAAATTATTACACAGAGTGCTAATTACTCTTGGGTTGGTCATGATCTTTTTCGCACAGGTCCTGATTTGATTATTCGTAGATGTGTCCGAGAGGATGAGGTACCTGAAATACTATGAAGTTGTCATGATGGACCATGTGGTGGCCATTTTCTGACAAACGTACATCATAGAAGGTGTTACATTCAGGTTACTATTGGCCTAGCATTTTCAAAGATGTTGCCAAGTATGTGAGAAGTTGTGATAGTTTCCAAAGGATAGGAAGACCTACGTCAGCTGACGAAATGACTTTGTGTGCCCAAGTTATGATAGAACCCTTCGAAAAATGGGCCCTTGACTTTGTAGGACCATTTTTACCCATGTCCCATAGGAAGAACTATATTTTGGTTTGTACGGACTATGTCACCAAATGGGTAGAGGCAAAATCCCTATTCAGGGCTACATAGAAGTCTGTTGTCAAATTTATCTATGAAGACATCTTTACCTGCTTCGGTGTCCCTCATGAAATTGTTACCGACCAAGGCACTCAATTCACTTCCAAGCTAATGAAAGAGTTGGCAGAGAAATATGGGATTAAACACTGTAAATCTTTTCCATATCACCCGCAAGCCAATGGTCAGGTAGAATCTACAAAGTTCTAGAAGCCATCTTGACCAAGACTGTTCAGTTTCATCACCAAGATTGGGCTGATAGGCTCCTAGAGGCTTTGTGGGCATACCAGACTACCTGGAGGAATACCATTGGGCATACCCCTTATGAGCTAGTGTACGGGAAACAAGTACTTTTACCTATAGAATTCCAAGTAAGGAACTTTTGTATTGCCGCAGAATTAGGATTGAACCTGGATGAGGCTTAGAAGAAACGAGCCTTACAATTGAATGAACTGGATGAAATCAGGCAAGATGCCATCCAACGGACAATATTACTCCAAAACCAGAGGAGCAAGTGGCATGACAAGTTTATTAAAAAGAAACACTTCCAACCTGGTGATTGGGCTATGTTGTTTGATTCCCGATTCAAAACCTTTAAAGGCAAAATTACCACCCAGTGGACAAGTCTCCTTTGTGGTAAATGGACACCGACTTAAATTTTATCATAAACCCATTTCCAAAGAAGATATTCTACAGGTCATGTCAACTGACAAGGCATTGGCCTTAGTAGATGGGAAATTCCCCCCTTGTTCTTGAAATTTTTTCAGAATTTCCTATTGTATATATGTAAATAGTTTTTGAATTTTGTTAATAAGACAATTCTAGATATTTCTATAAGTATTTATTTATTTCACTAGGAGTACACAGTTTCAAGGATATTTCTTCAAAACATTATCACACTTGAATTTTGTGTCTGCTAAAGCATCAAATGAATATTGACTTACTATAATTAGCCATATTTTTGCAATAATTCTCATTTTTAGGCATTCTAAAGCAGTTGCTCTTGAAACTCTTCACCACTGTATAAGGAAGTGGTGCCATAACTATCAAGCCTAGAGGTCTCTCGCATAGTTTTTCCAAGAAACCTGAGTAAGTGAGTCAAGTGTCTTTATCAAAGAGTAACAAGGAGGTCTAATTAGCAGTTAGTCATGGAAAAATCACAATAACTACAGAGGAAGAAAGTAAGTTGAGCCTATAGATACCTTTATGTTCTTTCTCAATGGTACCATCCACTACACACTAAATAGATTGATTATATCATATCTTTAGATAGGCCACATCCGCTTAAGTACCCCTTACATCAGGACAATCCCTAAGTAATATAACGGAAAGTCACCTCTAACATAAAGACCATCCCAATTGAAAAAAAGAGAAAGAAAAATTTGTTTTCGGAGATGTTCCCCCATCTTCTTGCATAAAGAAATCTTATACTAAAATATTAAAGGATGGAGGGCCAGTCTCTGAGGGTTTAAGAGGCTAACCCGCTAGGATACTGAACAGGTCTACTGGAAGTGGGTACCGGCCTATGGTATGACTAGGTAAACCCTCCGGAGTACTGAACAGGATTGGTGGCAATGGGGCATTCTACCTAGAGAGGATGGTAATCTGACAAAAATAAATAATAAAGTTAAACTTGTCCTGATGTACGACATAACTTGCAGACAAAGTTGACATGAAGTATGTGTGGTTAAGCTAAGGTTAATGAACTCCATCAACTTGCCATTGGGAAATAACTCTAAGACTATCTTGAAACTCTCTTGCCTACCTCTTCTTATCTATATATAGGATCTCTTATCCTATGGGTAGGTCCATATTCTAACCGTCTCATCAAACCAATCTATGAAATTTTGTTTTTACACTTTACATACTATAAATCTTCGGCTATTGGGGGATACTGACTAGTTTCCTATACTTTTGATTGTGAGGTGTCACAATACTTAGCTGTGGGGGAGGGGTTCATGAGCTGACAAATGATCATTGCCTAGAGAAATAAATATTTGCAAGAATTTTTTTATTATCTCCATGATACAGGTTATTACATAGATAGTCATTTTTATTTTTGAAGTGCTAAACTCCTGTGTGCTATAAATTACTGAACATATGCCTAACAGACCAGATTACTTTTATCGGTTTATATTTCATTACAAGCTGTACATTGTAGGTTTGACAATACATGTTTTTACTTGCTATAACCTATTCATTGTAGGTTTGACATTATATGTCATATGCAAGAGGGTTGAGTGATCATGACGGCAAAATCAACAACAAGGGAACATTCTGCCTCTGCTCATTTACCATTGTGATTGTCAAAAACACTTCAAATTTGCAGGCTATCCATTACAGGAAGTGAAAATGTATTTAACAGAGAGGTACCAGATGAAGTACCATATGAGGTGCCATATGAAATGCCGTATGAGGTGCTGAACGAAGTGCCATGTGAATTACACACCAGTAACTGTCCTAGATTCCAGGTAACCAGAACTCAATTACATTTAATTGAATTGGTTGCAGACATTGATTATAGATGCTTCATATTTTTATGATCAAATGTCCAAGTCAAAAGACTTGGACATTGATCTAACCACACATCATTACATTTCTCCAAAAACGAGTCGTCGAATTCGAATTTTCCACACATGGCAGCCCATGCACACATGTGTGCAACCCACTCCACTACAGATGCATTCAAAATTGGGCTGGGAAACCATTATCTCTATTCACCCTTGCCATTTGTTCTCCCCTGCGTTAAGAAATCACACCCAACCTCTGCCAATTCGTTCCCTATTCAAATCGCGCTCAGACCATGCCCAATTCGTGCCATCTCTTGGCTTGTTCGCGCCCTTGCTTGGTTAATTTCACCTCTGTCACAATGCCCAAGAGATACGAACCTACCTCATATGCAGACTTGTTTTCCATTCCCTAATTTGCACAGTGCAGAGAAGTGTTTTTGCGCGTAGGCTGGGGGCCATTTTTGTCTACCTTGCAAGGCCACGATGATGGCCTCTCCATGCAATTTTCAGTTGGTTTCGATGGTAAGAAAAAACATGTAGGGTCTCTTAACTTTGAATTTTCAGAAGAGTCCATTGCTGCAGCTACAAAGCTCCCAAGAATGGGAGATAGATGGTTCAAAAACCACCAATTGTCGTGCTCAAGTTATAACAGAGTGTTTAAGCCCGAATTCGAGAGCATTTCAGGAGAAAAAGGGTATGCTAAGGAGTGGATAAAGGTAGAATTGATCAATCCCCTCATCATCATCACAAGGTTAATTACAGGTGAAGGTAGATACTCCACCTTCAAAGCTTCTCATTTCAGATTGTTGTCTCATTTTCTGTTCAACAAACCTTTGAACTTCCCCTTCTATTTTCTCAAAAGCTTGGAAAATATGTCCTCTCAAGTGAGGAAGAATGTGAATAAACCACACAATAGTCTCTTACACCATGGCTTGATCAAACTCCTCATTCTTGCTGAACTAGAGAAATAGGGGAAAAATTGGGATGCCTTTATCTACCAATTTTCAAACCCTCACTTGATAGTTAAGACCGACAAAAAGCCACTTAGCCTAAAAACTATCTCTCCATACAAGCTTCGCTCTCCAAGAACTCCAAACACCCTTGCACAAACGCTCTATTTGTCAGAAAAATACCAAAAGCTTGTTGATATCCCTACTTCTTCATCGGGTAAAAAGACCAAGAGAAAAGACCAAAAGAATCCTATTGTTAACCCCCCAACGCCTTCACTCTCTCTTGATCCTACACCTAAAAAGCTACAAGAAGTAATGCAGCAAGACTTTCCCATCATTCCCACAAACAAGAGGGGAGCCAATCGATTTGGTAAAGGACCCTTTCAGAAGAGTACCCAGAGCACAAGAACCAAGCCTTATGCAAAACCTCCACCTACTTCAGACCCTATCCAAGTGTCCTCCAACCTTGAGAGCCCTCACAAGAAACCTAGGGAAGTTTCTGTGGATGGATTAGAGCCACTAAAGAAAACAAAATCATAACCTACCTCACCTTACCGATCTCCCATCATTCCTACTTCACCCATGCCTACTCTAGATCCTAAAACTGATAGATTTTCCACATCCCTCAAAGGATATAAGCCTTCCTCGGAGATCACCGATTCTGCCCCAACCATAGAGGAGATACAAAAGGAAAGTCATCATCTTCTCCAAAGGAAGACAACATATACACACCTTCATCATGATAATGTAGTCCTTCAAACAAAAGTTAACTTTCTTCAATGATTGGTCAATGAGATGACCAAATCCAACCGCAGCCTTAGAGCACAACTGAAGCAATATAAGAGGCACAAGGCAAAGTCTTCACAGCAAGAAGGAGAGGCGTCTAAAGCCGATCCTCCTCATCAAGCCTAGTCACGAGGGGTAACTTCTTTTTGTTTGCAGTGGGACCCGCAAAATCGTAAGTGTGGGGGTAATGTTGGGCCCGAGATATGATCACTTTTATGACGGTTATTATACACTTTTACCGCATGTACATATGTGTTTTTCATCTTTTGAAGGAGCTTTTTGAAGATTTTGATGTTACAATGGTATGATCGACATAAGGTACGTATGATTCATGTTTAATGATTGTATCGAGTATAATTAATCATGTTTTTACATTTCCAAGGATCTGATTCATGTTTTTGATGTTACAGGGAGAAAACGCACCACATTTCTGCTTCTGACACTTGATCTGACACTCCTTCCAACACTCGTTCTGGTACCCGATCCAACACTCTGTCCAGCACTACGTATTGCACAAAAATGGAGGGCGACTTGGCGGTTATGGTATTGGCGGCCAGTGATGGGAGAATCGGGAATGTGGGTTTTGTTTATTCTTTCCCCCTCCAGCTACTGAGCTCCCGAAAACTCATTTTTGGTTGTTCAACTGAGCAATTACTGGCTCGCTCTGTTTTAGTAGTTAGGGCATCATTTATTGTAATTTGCTGAATTTACAAGTGGTTCAACCCTCCTATGGTCGACCACTTGGTCTGTAAGCTTATAAATACCACTAGGATGGTCAGATAGTTGTTAAGCAGTAGAAACATCAGTTTGATAGATAGAAACACGATTTTACTCTATTTTTCTATTTTACATTGACATATTATACAAGAATTGTGTTTTTAAGTTTTCATGGTGAATTCGAATTGTTGAGTTCATGGTGTTCTTTTAGAAAGTGACCACGAATTGCCGAGGGGCCCACCAGTAGTCTGGTAACTGTCTTTGTGTTGTTCATGCATTTTGTAATTTAGTTGTTCTCTTTATTTCCTGTACATGCATTTTTCATTGTGTTAATTAGTTTGTTGTTGTAGTTTAATTGTTTTGATTATCTTTTGCAAGTTAGTATGATGGATTGTGTTAGCATGCATTAATATTGTAGTTAGGAACAGATTTGCAAATCCCTAGACTAACCCCATGCACAATTAGATATTAGATTATGCTTTCTTTTATGATTTTATAGTCAAGTTTAAAACAGAGTTTTAATTATACTAGAACATAGTTTGTATTTGGGTTCTCTTCGACAAGGATTTGATGGATGGATAGAGTTAATTCTAGTTTTTCATTATAGCTTGCTTATCTCATTTTTATATAGATCTTGTTTAATTAGTTGTTGATTAATATAGTTGTTAGTTTACTTTTTTTAATGTCATGTTTTAATTTATGTTTTTAAGCATTTTCTTATTGTAGTTTGAACTTTGAATTGTTAGAATAGATATAGCACAGTTTCCAATTTATGTAATTTCCTTTCCTAGAATTAAATTGCAATTGTATTTCTTAGTTAATGATTGAGTTTAAGTATGCATTTTTCTTATGTAGTATAGAAGTATAATGATGATCTTGTTATGTTGTTGATGGTTTATACATGAATATGCAGGGTATTTAACATTGCTTTTGTCATGGATAAACTCTCCTTGGATTGTTTAATCCATACCTTTCACTTTGCTATTGAGATCAGTATTGAGCTTATACCACTTGAATTATCCTTTGTTGTCAAGTGCCATCAAGATATCATATGACACCGAAGACATTCACATAACCACCAACACTATATTTGAGTTTTCATAGGTTAAAAGATAGTTTTCCTGTTTTCATAGGTTAAAAGATAGTTTTCTTGCTTTCATAGGTTAAAAGATCTAGTTTCCTGCTTTCATAGATAAGAAGATATAGTTTCTTGATTTCATAGCTTAGAAGATAGTTTTATTGCTGTTGTAGGGTAGATAGTCTTTTCTTTGATAGATCAGAGAGTAGTTTGCTTATCATAGGTTCAAGATTAGTTGTTAGTCCTTCTTGCTTTCAATTAAATAGATTTCCTTTCATGAATTAGAAATAGTTTTGAATTAAGAATCTAGTCCACTTGCCTCTTAGGCTAGATATTTGTTCAATGAGAAGTTTTCATTTGATTATTTGCAGTAGAAGTTGTCTTAGAGTAGTTAGTTGTCTTTCACGTAGTTGTCTATTTTCTTTAATAGGTTAGCTAGTTGTTTTGCTTACTTGTCTATTTGCTTTAATAGGTTAGTTAGTTGTCTTTGCTTACTTGTTTACTTTCTTTAGTAGTTTAGTTAGGTGTCTTTGCTTGCTTGTTTATTTATTTGCTTTCATAGGGTAGTTACTCATTGAATATAGGTTGGCAAGTTAAAATAGTTTGCTTTTGTCATTTGCTTATTGATATGCTTAGATAGTTGCTTTTGCTTATTGTTATGAACTAGTTTTCTTCAAGTAAGGATTTTGCTTGTTTTCTTAGAACTATCCATCAATCCTTGGCCCAAAAGTACTTAGGTTACCTAGTTTCAAGTTGCTTAGTAGGGTTTTCTCATTAGATAGTTTTTCTTGAGTAGATTAGCCTTAGATAGCTACCTTCATTAGTTAGACTATACTCCTACCAACCCTTCTACATTTGGCATATATTTTTCTACAACTCTAAGTTTATGTTGAGAACCAAATATCAATATAGCATAGAAAAACCTCAGAATAAGTACTCAACACCTTGAAAAAGAGAGAAATTCAGATAATAAGCCTCTTCGAGGGGGCAACCTCCTTATGCCCACATAAATGTACAATTCCAAGATGATTCCAA
>ML795668.1:304060-328537 GCA_009831015.1 Picea engelmannii | reverse complement strand
TTGAATGACATGCAGGAGAGATTTCTTATGCAGGGCCTCATGAATGAATATAATTAAGAAAGATATGCTTGGTATGATTTTGAGGACGATTGTGATGATTGGTATATGGATAGTTGTCATTTCTGGGATGACAACCACTTCCACATTTTATTTGATGACTCTACTCCACCTTCTGTAGAGAACATCAATGTCCCAGATCAAGAGCTAGTTACCAACGTTCAGTCTGCATATTCTACAGTGGTATTATTCCTTCCATATTATGCTACGACCCTTTTCCACTATGTGGATGGATCTTCTTATTTGGATCCACATGATAGGTGTCAGTCTTTGGAGCATCATTTGAAGTTGGTTATTGGGTTCCAAAATCTTCTACGGGGAGTTCACATGAGCACTTGGACATGGGACCCAGGCTTACAATGGTGGTTGGACTACTTCAGCGTGGTGGATTTCCTTTCTACATGGGACTTTGGTTCTTCAGTCTTCTTCAGCATTACGGTCCACAATTATCATGGGACCCTGGTATATGGTTGTACATCAAGCGTTGAGGACAACGCTTTCATAAGGGGGATGGAATGTAAGGTAGCTAGAGAGGTAGTAGGGGGGCCCAGAGAGCCCATAGTGATAATAGTGGAGGTCATTTAATGTAAGGTGGACTAGGTCCAATATATTATTAAAGAAGGCCCACTATGGTAGTTAGATATAATAAATGTAAGAGGACTTCTTAGAAGGTTCTACTTCTAGAAGATTCCTCCTCTAGAATGTTCTTAGGTGATGGTAGCACTATATAAAGGGGCTCAAGCAATGTAATGAGACATGAAAAGAAGTATTGTATTTGGAGCTGTAGCTCAATAGGAGGATGCCCCCTCGAAGAGGCAAGTGAACAGGAGAGGATCCCTTCCATAATAGGATCCATTGTATGGTGTTGCCCTACCTCAAGGGTTTGATGGTAATAAAGGAGATTTTGCATATTGTAATTGTATATCTATTGTGATATTTTGTATTCAGGTTTTTGGTTCTTAATAATCTCCAAAGTTTCGGCCCTTATGAGTATGAAACTTTATTTTTTGTATTTCTCTGATATTTATTCTCTGCAATTCCACATGTCTGATCAAAATTCGATGTGCCAAGTGGAATTTATGGTAACTTCCCCACAACGTACCTTGATCCGTTTGATAAATATCCTCCAAGTCGTTCCTTATGAAACGTTGTAGAAAAAAAATTATAGCGAAAATTCCAAGGTGTCTCATATGTAGCAGCGAAACCCCAAGACCTTGAGCTCTGATACCATATGTTAAGAACCAAATATCAATATAGCATAGAAAAACCTCTGAATAAGTACTCAACGCCTTGAAAAAGAGATAAATTTAGATAATAAGCCTCTTCGAGGGGGCAACCTCCTTATTCCCACATAAATGTACAATTCCAGGATGATTCCAAATGAAAATGTCTCCTTGGTATATATAGGAGACTAGGAGGTGTAATTAAAACTAATGGAATAAAAATGACATAAATAAAATAACATTACTAATGTAATATGCCCTAATTAAGGGGTAATGAGCCAATATTAGGGCTTAACAGTTTACTTAACAATTTAATTGAGGGTTTTTAGTGTGTTTTTAGTGCATATATAACACCCATCAGGTTTCCATATAAATATGGCTATCCATGACTCATTTTATCATGACATTATTCTCACACATGTGAGAGACTAAGTATAATTTTTTTGTTATATTCAAGTTACTAGCTCTTTTTATTCATGTGCTATCTCTTGGAGGCCAAGTGTTGATGATTCTTTGCTTATTTTTGGATGGATTTTCTGCAATTAGGGTTTGTTCTTGTCATGTCTTGGTGAAGTAAGTAAATTTCTACAATTTCATTTAATGCTATTGGATTTTTATGGTAAATTTCACTTTTTCATATTGAATATTTTGCTTGGTAAAACCCTAAGAGAGGAACATAAGTGCTTCCTTCTCTCAGAAGGATAATTTCATCCATAAATTTGCAAAGAAAATCCTACCCAGGGTTAGACTCCTAAAGCCCTAAAGTGCTATCACTTTAGGAGTTTGATTCTAGAATCTTGATTGTGACCTATTTGAAGTACCTAATAAGGGAGAAAAGGTTGCTAGAGCCTAAAATTTCTTGCACTCTAGCAAAAACATTATCCTCAAGGTTTAAACCCTAAGGCCCTAATGTGCTATCACCTTAGAGTTTAAACCCTACCTCTTATATATTTGCTAGTTTCATCTCTAATTGATATCATTGATGTCATAAAGAATCCATAGCCCTAAGACACTAATCATTTAATCTCTCTTGTAGTGAAAGTGAGAAAAAAACTATTTACTCTTAATCTCTCAAGCTATATACTAACTTTACTAACACTAACTTTTGCTAATTGAGTGGTAAACGTGCCACTGCTGCAAAATTTTTCTACATCCACCTGATAACACTTAAATTTGATGCATGCATTGATCTAATGGTGGTATAACATGCTCATAAATTGATTTTAATAATTGGACATTAATCTATTGGATATGTTATATGTTTTCCTTGTCAATTGATGCATTTATGATCTCTTTTATTTGTTGTTGCTGCAAACTTACACTTGTTGTTATAAATTGTTGTATTGCTGCAAATTTGTATCGGCTATAGAAAATTGTCATTGTCTAGTGTCTTATGAGGTTTTAATTACATGTTTTTACATGGAATTGATCATATAAATGATATAAAGTGTTCTTGTTCTAGGAAGGTACTCAAGCGCCTTTTAACCTAATCTATTTCACAAACCTAGACTTATCTTTAGGTGATCAAGAGAGGGGGTGGTAGGATTGGATAAAACACTTGCTACTTTGATCCATTGAGGTCACCAGGGAATCCTCCCTCATGGTGGACCTCCTCCATCACTAAAGTGAGGGGATTTATTACTAAGGTGACAGTGGTAGGATTTCCTACAGTTACATAATATTTGGTGATCTTGTGTTGGGATTTGCACAATTACAAATCCTGCGATAACAGGTCATATGGGGTCAAAAATAAGTCCTTATTTGAGAGAATGAAGTGGATAATTTTAGGGTGAGGCTTAGAGGTTGTCCACTACTAACCCTAGTAAATCCTCCTAAAATTTTTGGGGATGATACAAGGGAAGGTTCCTCCACTAGTAAACCTCCCAAGGATTTTAACAAGCGTTTGTTCAAAAAATGATCAAAGAGGATGAAGAATCACCACTTGAGAACATCATCAATATAAAAATGCATAATCAAACAAACCACAAGATGAAAAGAGAAAACTTACTCAATACATATTCCATCCATAAAACTCCTAGTTTCCATGTCATCCAAGTAATGAAAGATCCAAAAGCATTAGCTCCAAAAGAACTTTCCCTAGTTAACCATCCATAGAATTCTTCATGAAAGAGACAAGTAGTAGTAAATTTCCACTAGTAGCAATGGTTTGAAAATGACAAGTTCTTATCTTATTTATATGAGATATCTAGCAACCTTCTCACACAATAGAAACCCTAAAAATATAAAATAATTCCTTTATCTCTCAAAAACCCTAGAGATAAGGAAAATATACATAAATAATACATGATAAAAGAGTGGATAGGTCTCTAAGACCCCCAATGATGCCTGTAACATGATGTAAAGAAGATCAAATGTCAAAACACCCCACAAAATAGTGCTCAAAATCTCACACGTGTGCCATGTGTGACCTCAAAGGGGATGACTGACTCCATAATGTTGAAAATAGGGTTTAAGAGGTGAAACATTTCCTTCAAGAGGTGCAATGTTTCATCTCTAAGGGTACCTCAAAACCCCCTAAGGGAGTAACGTCATCAAAGGTGTCATGTTATCCTCAAGGAAAACCCAACATTTCATCAAAAGTTTCCAATCATCACAAAGGTGAAAGGTCTATGCTCTTAGGGAAAAATATCATCATCCAAGGGTAATGTCCCATATCCAAAAGGTACCATCATGCATGGAGAAGTGCCGCATCATCACTCCAAGTACAATGTTCTCAAGAAAAGGCCCAAAATCCTCATCAAAAAGTTAAACATCCCATCAAATCATCCTCTAGGTGAAATGTCCCATCACTAATTACCTCAAGGTCATGTCCACACGTGCTAGGGGATTTTGAGCATGGATCTATGTGATAAAATCCTCCAAGATCCTCCTAGGAATTCCAAATGAAATCCCTCAAATGGTGGATATGTCCTCCATACAAGTGGGATGATATCCCCTTAATCATCCTCTAAAGGGCCTAAGTGTCATCAACCATGTGCAATCATCATCCAAGGAGGGGGCTCATATGGTCCAAGAGGCATCATGAAGACCGGAGTCAAGGTACACAATCCAAACAAAATATATAAACTAAGTCATGTTAATACAAAATCCATTAGATATATCTTAGAGAATATCCTCTTCAAACTTCACACTAGATTACAAAATTATGCAATTTTTCAAGGATAGGTATGGGAGGGTCATTATTGCCCCCTATCAAGTGTGCCAATACCCAGACCATGAGGTATGTACCAAGGAAACTCATCAAGGGGTATTTTAAATGATAATGGTATGGATTGGGGTTTACTTCATGGGGTGGATGTCATTGACATGGAAGGCCATGTATAATATTCATCCTCTTGATCAGTTTGTAGAGGGAGCGCTTAGGCAATGAGATACTCTTTCCTCGACACTATGTCTTTCCAAACCCATGTTTTCCTTTTTCTTTATAGCTTTGACCCATTTTGGATTTTGACATTTTATTTTATAGGTTCTTTTATAATATATGAATTCATTGCATAGGACTTGGGGTGATGACCTCTTAATGATGGGGTAAATATCATGCTTATTCTTTTTCTTGGTTTTTAATAATTTGTTTTTTCCTTATTTGTTTCTTTCTCCCCGCATTTTGAATTGGGGATTTTTCTCTTTCTATATCATTTTTTTACAAAGTTGCATCAACCTTGAGCTTTATATCCCCTTATTCTCATGGGATTATGAAGCCTAGACATTTTGGGGGTACATGTAACACACATCCCAAAATAAAGGACAACGTATAGGTGAAAAATGGAATATGTCATTTATGGTAATGGATATGGACACATTACCCACATTAAGGCCCCCCCATAGTAAAAATTTACCCAAGCATGAAAAAAATTGACTATAAAATGATAATAACCACCAAGGTGAGATGAGGAAAAAAGAATAACTCCAAAGCATCATGATTCATTATCCAATTCAAACGATGATCACCATTTTCATGCCTCAAGTACTACCATTATCACTTGATATGAAGTTTTAAGATGATGTACCTAGGTGTGTAAATGCACCATATCATATGAGTGAACTGAGCTAAGTATGGATGGAGCCATCTGTGGGTAGCTATATGTGGCGATTCTAGAATGACATCATCAAATCTACTATCTAAAATGTGGATTTTGGAGAAGACATTTCCCCTCTAGTTACCCCTAGAAGTTGGGGGGTAAAATATGGCTCCAACATGGGGACATGTTCTCATCATAGAGCGCATGAGAACCTTAGCAATCTCTAATACTATGAGGCCTACACTCTGCATCAAACTAAAAAATCCATCTACATTCTAAAATAATACCATTAGTGCAAAAAAGCAAGGGGATATGATATCCTTTGTATATGGAAAGTAAATAAAGGTAGAAAAATAAACATGAAGTAATCATAGATCAAAATTTCAACTAACTATAAGTTCATATGATCAATCAATAAATTAGAATAAGTGATATCACAACAAAATGTAATAAAATACACAACATGCACTAGAATAATCTAAGCATGGGATAACATGATCAAGTGTCATACGGGAAATACAACTTGAGAATTCATTCATTAACAGGCAAAGGAAACTTCTGTCCATCTAAGATGGCTAAGTAGAATGAATTGATTCCATCCTTAGTTACAATTCTAAAAACACCCAACCATAGACTGTCAAAATTCTTATGCATACCTGGCTTCTCCTTCCTCTTCTCCCATAGGAGCACAAGGTTTCCCACTTCAAATTCTCTCTCTCTTGCTTTATGATCAAATAACCTTTAATTTTATCTTGATTCCTTGTCATTTGATCAAAATCATGTCTTCTAGACTCATCTAATTTTGCAAGTTGATAAATTTTCCACTGTGAATCCTCCATATTTATTGTAAAGTGTTGCATGAGATGTAATATAGGAATTTGGAGGTTAACATGCAATCTTTATTCCATTCCATACACTGATTAAAAAGGTCTCTTTCCAGTAGAATTATTAGTCGTTGTTCAGTCTACCCATAGTGCATATTTGATCTTGCTATCCCAATTCCTTTTATTGTCACCCACAGTGCTCTTAATGATATTCATAATATTTTTATTGCTAGATTCATGTAGTCCATTCCCTTGTGTGTAAAAATTAGAAGAATGAGATAATAGTATTCCATATTTGATGTAGAAAATTGCCAAAGGGAACTAAAAGATTTTACATTATTCATGTTAATTTTAGTTTGAGCACCAAATCTTGTGATTATTATTTCTTGAAGGAAGTTCATCACAACTTCTTTACTTTCATTATTTGTAGGTATAGCCTTAGTCCACCTACTGAAATAGTACATAGCATTGAGTACCCATTGGTATCCATTACTATAATTTTCCTTGAACTCACCGATAAAATCCAAACCCCACTATTGAAAAGGTGCTTCAACAATGACTGGTTTCAGAGGTAGAGAAGGCAATGTTTGTTTCCTAGAGAAGAATTGGCATGGTTGAAAGGACCTAACATATTGATGGGTATCTGTGAAATGTGTAGTAGTAACCTTCCCTTGATATTTTTTGTGATGTGGTTTGTCTACAAAATGTCCCCCATAGAATCGTGAATGGAATTCCTCTAGTAACATGTTGGTTTCATATTTGTTAACTCATCTAAGGATTATCCCATCAAGATTTCTCCAACCAAGACCTTCTTGAGTCAAACAATATATCATGGTATTTATCCTCAAAGATCCTCTCTTGTGATCAATTAAGTGGATGGGACATGATAAGTTATTCAAGTAGTAAAATATGTTTGAGTACCATTCATCATTTTCTAACTCACCCAAAACCAGATTCACTTGGTCACCTTCTCCTAATTCCAAATCCTTTTCATTTTCTTTATTTAACATCTTGGCCAATCCTTGCTCCTTAATTATTTTACTTGGTTTAATGTCAAGGTCATATTCTTGGATCTTGGATACCCATTTTCTCCTAGTCCCAAGGAAATATTGTTGATTTAGCACATTTTTGACAGTTGGATATGGGACATAGGATATAATTTTCTTGTAACTGACGTAACTTCTAAAATGTTTCAATGATTGGACTTCTCAGTAACAGTGTAATTCAACTCAGCATCTCTAAGGGTCTTACTCACAAAAGCGACCAGTTTTCCATTTTCATTGTTTTCTGCAACATTACATCAACAATTGTATCTTCATATGCAAATGAGAAAATGATAATGTCTCGGGAATAATCAGGGCTCACTAGCATCAAGGTTGCTATAATGGATTCTTTAATATCTTCAAAGGACTTATTACTATGGTCATTACATTTGAATAAATAATATTTATTTAACAAAGTTTTCATTGGTTTCACTATCTTGAAAAAGTTCGGAATGAATCTTCTTATGAAGTTAACCTTGCCAAAAAATGACTGGAGATATTTCCTACTATCAGGGAAAAGGATTTTCTTAATGAATTTAAATCTTGTTTGGTCAATAAAAATACCATATTTAGAAACAATATGTCCCATGGTTCTCTTGATCTACACAAAATATTGACTTCTTGGGATTGAGTGAAATTCCATATTCTCTACATCATTCAAGTTTTTTCCTCAAATGATCAATATGTGAATTCCTCTCCTTAGATTCAACATTCAAGTCATATTGGTATATCTCTACTATTTTTCATATCAGATATCAAAAAGAAAATTTGATTTCCATATGAAAGCTTGATCCAACATTCAGATGTCTAAAACTCATTCTTAAATATTTGAAATTTACCCATGGGGTGGTAAAAGATGTCTCAATTTGGTCTTATTCCTTGAAAAAGACTTCATTGTTTCCTAAAAAACCACAACATAGATATCATTCCATCCCTCGTGAACTTTTTCAAAAAAAATCTATCTCATCATCCAAGGGCAATGTCCCATCTCATCATCCAAGGGAAATGTCCTATCTCAAAAATTTACCATCATGCATGGACAGGTGTCGCCAGTAACATCCTTTCCCTCCACAGATCTACCCAACATTTGTACACCCACTATGTTTTCGCAAGTTCCTACATCTAGATTTGTTTCCACTGGTGGGAAAAGCCTTGGTTTTACTACCGGAAGTGGATTCCCTTCTATATTTGGTAACCCTATATGTATCCCAATGATATAGAATGCTAGTTTCCCATTTGGTTGGAATTTTAACCATGGATATTGTCCTTCCCCCAATGTTTTTTCTAATGCTAGGGATAGTTATGTATATAGGGGCACCAATTTCCCTGGGGTCATTTATATGAGGGGTCAATAATGTCATGCCCCACCAACACTCCCTTTGTATCATCTATTGGTCATGTGCCAGAAAATTCTTTTATGACTACCAACCAAGGGACCCCTTCCCATGGGAACTCTTGTCCTTTTCATTCTTTTGGAAATAGTGGTACCCCTTTGATGGCCATATTGAATATTGTTGGATTATCTATGGGGATACTGGTTTGGTTAACGACCATTATGAATTTTCCAAATGCACCTAAATATTCTTTGCTAGTGAAATATATTCCTCCTCCTTCTACCTCTTATGGTGAAAGTTCTCATGGTAACCATAAGTCTAAAAGGAATAAAAAGAGAAAGAATAAGAAAAAGAGAAGACAAAGGGAGAAGTCACCAGTCACTGTAAGTCATGTTGGAGACACATCACCAATCACTACAAGTCATACTGGATATGATCAACCAACCACTGTAATTCACGTTGGGGGAAACACACTAGTCACTGCAAGTCATACTAGTGATAAGAAACCAACCACTACAAGTCATGATGGGGGAAAGAAACCATCCATTGTCAATCATGCTAGGGGCATTGATATTGATGAGAAATCTAGTAGAGCAAGATGCAATTCTAAGTTACCTTGTATAGTTTGCAAGAGAGATCACCTTACTCATCTATGTCCTATTATTCCAAAGATAAAAAGAGTGTGGTCCTAGTCTAAAGGCTCTTCTAATCAATAACCACCTTTGGTTTCTTAGCAATATACCCAACCATCAGTTGATGAAGTGGTCAAATCATGTTGTGTCCAAAACAAGTCCCCCATTTTTTTTGGCTCTCACAAGACAAAATAAATGCCCCCCCCACCAATTTTACTTTCATATACCTATTGATGGGTGTTCTATATGCACTAAAAAAACACTAAAAACCCTCAATTAAATAGTCAACCCGGGGTAAGTAAACTTAGAGATGTAGCACTATATGTGCCAAGGTAGAAAGGCTAGAGGTAGTATATTCTAACTAAGGAAATGGGCTATCTAAGGGCTAATATATTTAAGAAAGGACTATTAATGATCAAACCCTACTAAGAAACTTAAACTATTTATCCTATGTAACTTTTGAACAAAGGATCGATGGAGAGTCCTAAGAAAGCAAATGAAAACCTTACTAAAAGAAAACTAACTTAATCATGACAATAATCAAAAGCAAACTATCTACCTAATAAGAAATAAAAACAACAAACTACTTTAATTAACCTACTCAAATTCAATAAGCAACTATCATATTAAAGAAAATAAACAAGAAAGCAACTACCCTATCAAAGCAAGTAAACAAGTAAGCAACTACCCTATCAAAGCAAGTGAACAAGAACGCAAACAACTAACTAAACTATGATAACTTCTACAGCAAGTAAATTAATCAAAATTACTCAATAAGCAACTAATCAAACTAATAAGCAAGTGAACTCTATTCTTAAATTAAATTTCACAATAACTTCTAATTTATAAAAGGAAATCTTAATCTACTAAATTCAAAAACATTATGACAATAAAAGTAACTGACAACTACTCTTTATTCTATGATAAGAAAACTATCATTTAATCTACCAAAGAAAGAAGACTATTCTCTAAAAAGCAAGGAAACTATCCTCTAATCTATAAAAGCAAGAAAACTATCCTCTAATCTATAAAAGCAAGAAAACTCAAACATAGTGTTGATGGTTATGCCTCCGGTGTCTTATAATATCACGATGGAATTTAACAATTAACGATAACTCAAAAGGGATAAACTCAATATTGACTTCGATAACAAAGTGAAAAGTGTGAATTAGACAATCCAATGAGAACTTAGCCATGATATAAGCAACATCAACTACCCTGTATATTCATATGATTAGTCAATCTATGCATTAATCATCAACAGTATAAAAACATTATTCTAGTTACTTCAAATGCATTCTATACTAACATAAGAAGATTCATACTACTTAGATTCATAACTGGAAACTAAACTCAATAATCAAGCTAAAATTGCAACCTAGATCTAGAAAAGAAATTGCATAAAGTAAAGTAAACTAATCCTATTTTAACAATTCAAATTGCAAAAGAGTAAATGCTCATAAAACATAAATTAAATCCTATTTCAGCATATGACAAGAAAAGAAATAAGCAAACTATCTAACAACTAGATAAGAAAACTAATTAGATAAACAAACTAGAAATGAAAACTAAAACTAACAACTATCCATCCACCAAAACCTTGCCAAAGAAATCATGAACTAAATACCATGTTTTAACTCTATTTTAAATTCTATTTCAGCATATAAAAAATCTAACTATCATCTAATTATACATAGGGGTTAGTATCTAAGCTTGCAAGCTAGTTCCTACTAATTAAAAAGTCATTTCATATTAACACTAGCCTCCACAATAACCTACAAAACTGAACTAAAACAATTAAATTATAAACAACAATTTATACAGTAAAGAAGCATAATGAAAACTCATGTATAGGAAATAAATAAAATGACAACTACACTATTCAATTCACAAGAAAACTAATTAGATATTCACCCAGACAGCTGGTGGGCCCCCCAGCAAGTCGTGGCTACTCTTCAAAGACAAACCACGAGCTCAAAAACCCGAATTCAACATTAAAATAAGAAATGCAGTTTTACAGTCTTAGCAAAATGTGTCTGAAAATAGAAAAACGGAGTTGAACTGTATTTTTATCTCTAACAGTATATGTCTAACCACTGAGGTGGTATTTATAGATTTACAAGCTGAGAGGTCGACCACTAGAAGGGTCAACCTTCTCTAAAAACAACAAATCACATTCAATACGTCCTAACTGTCGGTGGCTTCTAGAAACAAGGCGAGCCAATAATTGCCCAGCATAACAACCCAAATCAAGTTGTTAGAAGCTCAGTGGCTGGAGGCCATGAGCACAAGAAAAACCCATGTTTTTTATTCGCCCATCATTGGCCACTGATATGATAACCACCAAATCGCCCATGGTTTTAGTGCAGGATGGAGTGTCGGATGGAGTGTTGGATGGAGTATCGGACTAAGTGTCGGATGGAGTACCAGATGCAAAAATGAGCTGTGATTTTTCCCTGTGACACACAGACCGCAAATTAGTTTCCTGAAATCATTAAAACATGTTTAATTACACTCAAAACCATCATAAAACATGAATCATGCATACCTGGTATGAATCATGGCGATTTAACAAAAAAACTCTTCAAAACTCTTCAAAACAAGAAAATAAATATACACATTTGGTCAAAAAGGATCCAATCAACATCATTATATTAACCATATCGTGGGCCCAAAATTACCCCCACACCTAATATTTTGTAGCTCCCACTGCAAACAAAATGGAATTGCCCCTCATGACTAAGCTTGCTGAGGAGGATCAGTTTTAGAAGCTTCTCCTTCTTGCCATGAAGATTTGGTCTTGTGCCTCTTGTGTTGCTTCAATTGTGCCCTGAGGTTGCGGTTGGCTTTGGTCATATCATCAACCAACCTTTGAAGGGAGTTCACATTTGCTTGGAGGACTGCATTATCATGGTGAAGATGCGTGTCTATAGTATTTCTATCTTCCAATTGTTGCAATAGGTAAAAATTCTCTTGTTGTAGTTTCTCAATGGCTGGAGCAGTATCAAATATCTCGGAGGAAGACTTAGATCCTTTGAAAGATGTAGAAAGTCTATCAGGCTTAAGATATGGGGTAGGCATCAGTGAGGTAGGAGTAATAGGGGGTTGATGAGGAGAAGTAGGTTCAGATTTTGTCTTTATTTGAGGCTTCAATTCGTCTACAGACACTTCCCTAAGTCTTTTTTGAGGACTCTCGAGATCAGAGGACACTTGGATAGGGTTTGAAGTAGTCAGGGGTTTTGCATAAGGTTTCCCTCTTTTGCTCCGAGTAATCTTTCGAAAGGGTCCTCTATGACATCGATTAGCTCCTCTCCTATTTGTGGGGACTGTAGGAAAGTCTTGTTTGGAAGGAGAAATAGTCCTTAGATCCAATGTCTTTTTGCTAGTCTTGATTGTCAAGTGAGGGTTTGCAAATTGATAAATGAATTCATCCCAAGTTTTCCCCTGTTTTTCTAATTCGGCTAAAACAAGGATTTTGATCAGGCCATGGTGAAAGAGGTTGTTGTGGGGGTTGGTTACATTCTTCCTCACTTGAGAGGACATCTTCTCCAAGCTCTTTAAAAAGTAGAAGGGGAAATTCAATGGTTTATTGAACTGAAAGTGAGCTAACAAACGAAAGTGACATGATTTAAAGGTGGAATATCTACCTTGACACATGATCAGCCTGGTGATGACTATGAGAGGGTTGATTAGCTCCTCTTTTATCCACTCCTTGGAGTATCCTTTAGCTCCAGAGATGTTCTAGAATTCTGGTTTAAAAACCTTGTTATAGCTTGCTCGCAACAAATGGTTGTTTTTAAACCATCTATCTCTCACTCTTGGAAGTTTTGTGGCTACAACTATGGATTCCTCTGAGACTCCAAAGGTGAGAGACCCCACGCGCACTGTCTTCCCATCAAAACTGAGGGAAAATTGCATTGATATGCCATCGTCGTGGCCCTACAAATGAGACAAAATCGACTGTTAATGAGTAAATTGGTAGATGCGGACATGAACTAATCCCCCTAGATCCACCTGGATCTAGAACAAAACAAGACGAAACAATACGATTTCCCTAGATTATGATCATTGAATTTAATTACCAAAGGAGGAATAGATAACATACCTTATGAATCGCTTCCTTATGTCTTTGTTGATCCTTCTTTGCTCCAATGCTCCTGTGAGATCAGATGTGTAATAACACAAATCAACTAACGTGAAAGAAACAATGATGAAATTCAATGACAACCTAAACATGTGATCAAGGAGTCATGCAATAAAATATCAATCATTTTATGGGAAAGAGACATGCCACCGTATTATATTAATGAAAGGTAGAAGATACAACCGAATCACCTTGATGTCGCAAGTTCCCTTTCAGTGGCCCTTCGTTCTGACACACACATACATTTGCTTCGACATTTGCATGAATATTTCTCTCAAAAACTTGATGGATGAGTGGAGACCTCAAGAATCACTTGAAATAGGTTTCCTCACACAGTCTTCAGCCTATTATTTCTTCAATCTCTATGCTTCTTTATGCTTGTTCCTCTAACCTTTTCCATGAGAAGCCTATCATTATATAGGAGAAGCTGAAGTGGTTAAAGAGATGAGGATGATCCCATCAAATCAGAGAAGTCAGTATGATCGTAACCATACGGATGCCACCTCATATTTCTAGAAGATTCCACTTCTAGAAGCTGCTAGAACTTCTTTTTTCTTTTAGTTTTAAAGTGCCGCCATGACCTACCTATATATCAGCCTACAGAAATCCCGCGGACTGACTATAGTGCAACATGTGGAAATCATGGATTTTTGCACTGTGTAAAGGGAGCTTCCTGCGACGGCCTTCCAAAAATGCATCTTGCAAGCATGGAAAGAGGTTGCTTTTCTCAGGCAAAAGATTATATTGGGAACCTAAAAACATGTTTATGTAATCATCACCAGGGTGACCAAAATAATGTGTAACAGAATGCCCCCAAAGTATGAGGCTGGAAAGCGAGATAGCCGAAATACCTTGTAAAATAAGCATGTATGTGTCAAGAACTAGGGGCGCACCAATGAGGAACCTGCAAACAATCAAGCATCTGCAAAATATCACATTATGTCTGAAGTAGGCATTCCCATGTCCAGACTGTAAATGATTGAAATCATAAATGTAGGTCATGGCCACCAATTATACAACGTGGATCCATGTCAACAAGATTTTGCATAGCCACTGGGAATACACTGTGGATCCATGCATTAAAAACTCAAGTATGAACACAACCACGAGACATACAAAGTGGATCTATGTGTCAAAAACAAATCACAAATACTCCTTCGCAAACTGGACAAAAAATGATGAAGTCCAGGGTCTTCAATCCATCGTCCGTTAGTACAATTCTAGTCACATGATTACATATGTTGAATTCAAACGTGAATATAAACCACTTGATTACTAGTCATTAATGAAAACTGTTAACAAGTGCGAGGGAAATCACCATTGATGTCAGTGAATCCCAAGGTACTCATGTACAATACAACAAGTGTGAATGAATAAGTTGTAGTCGAACACTTGACAGAGACTCTCGATCAGGGATCAATGATGTGGATCCACTGTTGAAAGCGAAGAACTTTCCATTGAGGCATGCAGGCTCTAGGGTACTAAATAATTTCTAAGCCTTTTTCTTGGATGATGAGCTGAAGTCGATAGGAAAAGACTCGTCACAAGAGGGCCTCGATGCATCCCCCATCAATGACACGAAATAAGTAACAGATTCAGGGTAGATTAAAATACATATGTGACTTGGGACTGACACAGGGAAGGCCTACATGGTAAGAATGGACAATTGCAGATGAACGACTTGATGGAATGTTTCGGTTGAACTTCTCTTGAACATATGAATGACACGACAATGATCTTGGCATTATTGACTCAAAGATGAACCAAGATATGAACTTGTAGAAGGTCATACAAGAGACAAATGGATTACCCAACCCAGATTCAAATGATGAAGAGGGGTGTCATGTTCAAGAGCGACGCTTACTGCCATTAATACAGATACAGAGACACATTCCTTTCCCAAATTCCCCCCCGCCATTTCTGGCGAGTACCTCTTTATTTTTATGCAAGCTTGAGGAGGATAACATATGCTTGTCAATTTAAGCTCATTCTTCAGACGAGTCCCTCAGAGTACATTGAACAAACCCTAAGAAGGAGTGGTTCGGTCCCGGATGGGTCTGTCGATGTTTGTTTAACGAGTTCAAAGATAGAAAACTCGAAGGTTTTTCATGATTATAGACTCTGGAAAAACACTTAAAAGAGAACTCTCTCAGTTCCTTTTTTGTAAAATTGTTCGACAGGACTGAAAAAGTGATTAACTATCACCAATCAAACATTTTATTCAAATACTTTTACGAGCGTGAAAAGAACAAGGTCGCTCGACAATCTTTTCATTTTTAAGGAGCATGAAAAGAGCTTAAAGAATTCTCCATAGGTTTCGTTATTTTCGTGTTACCATGACGAGTACAAAAAGACGACAAAAGTATACTCAGTTACATTCTCATTGGTTTTTGAGCCTGAGAACGAACAAAGACCGTGCTCGAGGTTTTTCTGAAAAACCTTACAAAGTAGTTGTACATGCGACAAAAATAGAATAAATCACAAAAATTGTCCATAATTCGTTGTCCAAAGTCCTAAATTTCTTCCTGCAAGGAACAAAACACTTACAAGACCTTTAGATTTAATGGGTTTTTGAACAAAATGTATTTATATAAAACAAAATATTAGAAAAAATGACAAAAAATAAATAAATAGAAGCAAAAAGTCTTTTTCACCATTTTATTTTCACTTGGTCAAAAACTTACCAAAAACCCTTGTTTTTACCTCAACTTTGACGATGGATCGCAGAGGCCATAGGGGATCATTCAATGAACGAATTCCGTAAAAGAGGTAAGCATCTCATCTTCTATATTTTCAATGGATTAATTTTTGTTTTTGATGGTGAAAAATCAAGATTTTTTGATGATTTGGGACTACTAGTCGTGCGCTGGGGCCGCTGCGAGTGGACTATAACGGGCCCTGCAGAAATCAACAATTTACATAGGTGCGTTAAGGTGCACTCGTTGAAATTCCGCACTGGACTTGAAGTTTGATCGCGGCAGCCGAAAAACTAAAATGAAATGTGAACGTTGACTCAACAAAAATCCCCAAAAATGTTGAAAAAGTGTGCTAAAGATCTTTTCTGTTTCCCATGCAGGTGTTTTCTTGCAAAGATGTTGGAATGGAGAGAGCGTGAGAACGAAGAAGATGATCTCATGGATTTAAATGATTCGTGGACTGTGAATAACCTCCAGAAATGTGGTCTATTAAAATTCTTCAAAGTTCAGGGCATGAGAGCCCAACGGAGATTACTAGAATATCTAGTTCATATGTGGGATTCAGAACAACAAGTGTTCCACGTGGGTGTTCATGTCCTCTCGTTGGATATTGAAGATATTTATTTCCTAACAGGGTTTTCATGTCGTGGGGCATGCATGACTTTGACAGGTAGTCAAGGTGGTGGATTTCCCATGAGTGAGTACATTCATCGACATTGTGAACCTGATGCCGAAAGACGTAAAGGAAAAGTAGCAATCCGAGGCATGAGAGATTTGACCCTCAGGACCATCCTATTTACTGTTGCATGTATGGTAGGGAGTGCTTCACCACACATGGCACTCCAAAGTTACTTTCAATATGCTATTGAATTCTTGGAGCCTCGAGTATTCAATTGGTGTGACGGTCTATTACGTAGCATGAAAACTCAACTCACGAAAAGAAAGAATGGGGACCTCAAGCAGTTCGGTTATGGGTCTATTTTAGTATCTTTCTTCCTAGAAAGAGTTCCACACCTATGCTTGCAGGTGGAATGGGGAATACCAGCCCCGAGAAACCCACGAATGAAAATATAGTGTGATCTGATGACACGGCATGTGGCGGGCTGGATTGTGAAGTATGATGATGCATTCTTCAATTGGTTGGGACTGCAAATATTGATGATTGATGATTATGCTTATGCCGGTCTAGGATTTCAGGGTGATCCAGATTTGGTTCTCCCTGAGGGATCTCAGTGGGGAGTTCTAGGTAAGAAAGACATTTGTGTTTTTTTTTTTACAATGTTTTTATGAGTTTTTAAGATATTTAATGTTTTTGTGTTTCCGATCAAAAGACTAATCAAATTTTTTTTGATCATGCAGATGTAGGGCCACACCAACCCCCAGGTTCTTCTCCTATTCATAGGCGAGGAGAGGCATGCGTAGTAGCTGGATGGGATGTCGAGGATTATGATGTGATAGAGAAGAACCTAGAAGGCTTGACGATATACATCCTTGATATATCCATCGAGGAGATCCTGAGGCGTTATCAACGCCATACTGTAGGCGTATCCGACTCTCTTAGTCGGTTACTATGCAGGGTAGCGAGAGAAGTAATATTCTATCGCGAGAGGCATCCATGAGGCCATTTTGTAGGGGCCATGGGCTCTATACTTGGATATTTTGATCTTCGGATGAAAACTCTTTTTGTAAACATTATATCATTATATATATATATATATATATATATATATATATATATACATGAGGCTTTTACCAGTTTACTTTGCTTTTTATACAATATGTGAAATGTGATTGGAATTACAAATGTCTCAAATGTCTTTCTAATACATAATTAACTAGAGCATCAGTTAATGTATTTAGACATCTAGGAATGTGTTGATATTCAATATAATCGAAATGACGTTCCAAGAGGCGGATTCGTAAATATACCCATAATAGAGTAGGGCTTCGGATAGTATAGACATTGTTTAACTATAGTACTATTAGCTGCGAATCAAGTCGTATAATGAAGTGAAGAATACCAAGCAAAATAGCACTAGTCAATAATTCGATGACCGCGCTATACTCTACGATATTATTGGTCCCTCGACCGAGACAAACACCTTGTAGAAAAACAAGTTCGTTTGAGGTTGCATAGATTTCCCAAGTAGCAGAAGCTAAATTCCGGGTACTACGGCTAGCACCATTGGCGAAGCCAATGTGGGGTAGCGAAAACACTGACATCTAGAGACCAAACAAAATGCAAGGTAAGTAGTCAGGGGTAAAAGTTAGATAGCAGAAACACACTAAAGTAACACACAAGAGTATGATACAGTAAAAATACAAGTGCTTATGCAAAGATAGGCTAAGCGTAGTACTTCTTCAAGTAAAGCCCATTTCTGGGTTCACTCAAAGGAATTCCATCATAATCTACTAACTCATAGGCTCCCTTCTCCAACATTCTCTTAACAATATAAGGGCCTCGCTACATAGCCTCAAATTTTCCATCTCCTAGCAAATCACGATCTTGTTCATAGAGGAGAACTAGATCACCTTCAGAAAACACATATGGCTTGACATGTTTGTCGTATTGAGATTTTATGCGTTTCTTCTGGGTTTCAATAACTAGGGTGGCATCACGACGGGTTTCGTCCAATTGTGTAAGATACAACAAATGTTCCTCCTCAGCTAAGGTGTTTGGGAGAAGTTGGACAACTAGTTTTAATGATGGAATTTCACATTCAATCGGTAGAACAAATTCTAAACCGTACACTAATTGGAAGGGTGTAAACCCCATGGCTGACTTCATGGATGTTCGATAGGCCCACAATGCTGAGAACAACATCATGTGCCAACTCGTTTTGTGAATTCCGATAATCCGTCGAAGCATGGTAATAAGTACTTTGTTTATTGCTTCAAATTGGTTGTTGGCCTGTGGATAGTAGGGGGTTTGAGTTTTCATGTCGAAGACCCAACTTTTCGGTAAGCTCAGACATCATAAAGTTTTGAAAGTGGCTAGCATGATTGGTAACGATAGCTTGTGGGATTCCAAATCATGTAATAATGTGATTGAAGATGAATAGGGCTGCATTTTTTCCCGTGTTTTTGAATGTAGGCATCGCCTCAGCCCATTTCGTGAAATACTCTACGGCTACAATAATGTACCCATGCCCCCCGACCGAGTGAGGGTTACATGTCATGAAATCAATGCCCCATTTAGCGAAGGGTCCAATGGAAACTACAAGATGTAAGGGAGCGGGGAGAGATCTTATTTTGTTATTGTATGTTTGGCAAGCGTGGAATTTTTGGACGACAATAATACAATCTTTGAATAGAGAAGGCCAAAAATACCCATCTCGTAATATATTTTGGGCAGTAGCATACCCAGACATGTGACCACCACATGCTCCATAATGACAGTCTTTCAAAGCTTTCTCGGCCTCATCATAAGTGAGACATCTTCGAAAAACAGATTCAACTCCACGGCGATAAAGAGTATCACCGAGGATGATATACTGACGGGCTTGGTAATGTATGCGACGATGGTCAGTACTAGACAAATCGGGCCAAAAAGTCTGATTCTGGAGATATATAATGAGATCTCCATACCAAAGGTCATCGAAACTGATTAGAAAAAGAGATTCATCGGGTAATGAATCCTCTGCTACATTTTCCGTCTCAGAACAGGGAAGGTCACATATCAATTCAGCAAACACCAAGGATTTCTTGGACTTAGCACGTTCAAAATCTAAGTCAAACTCCTAGAGTATCACAATCCATTTGGAGTATTTTCCCCCTAGCAACTGACGTGTAAGAATGTGCTTCATGGGGTTGCAATCGGAAATCATGGTGGTCTTGCGTAAAAGGATATAGTGTTGGAAACGTTGGACAACTTGAATAGCTGCCAAGGCTAGTTTTTCAACATGTAAATACTTGGCTTCGATAGATGTGAGACTCCGACTCAAATAATAAATGACATGTTCATCATGAGAATCATCCTCTTGGACGAGAACCATGGCAATGGTCGAATCTGAAGAAGCGAGATAAAGGAAATAATCTCGACTGTAATTGGGCGGGAAAAGTAGTGGGGTACGTGTTAAAGTCAATTTCAAAGCATCGAAGGCTTTGTTGGTAGTGGTGTCCCATATAAATTCGGAGCCTTTCTTTAATAGTCGAGTAAATACGAGCGTTAACTCAGCATAGTTTGGGATAAAATGACGTAGAAAGTTTGCCTTCCCTTGCAAACTTTGTAGCTGGCGAAGTGAAGAAGGAGGAGGGAGATTGAGAATGGCCTCAACCTTCAAAGGATCTACCCTGATCCCTTGACGTGAAACAATAAATCCTAAGAGTCGGCCAGACTCCACACAAAAAACACATTTGTGTGGGTTTAATCGTATACGATAGAACCGATAGCGAAGGAAAATGGCTCGGAGGTGGGCCGGATGATCACTACGATGCATGGAATGTGCTGGTAGGTCATCTAAATATGGTTGTACAATGTGCTTAATATCATGGAAAGCATAAGACATAGCACGTTGAAACGTGGCTCTGATGTTCTTTAAACCGAAGGGCAGTTTCCAGTAGGCAAAAGTGCCCCAAGGACAAATAAAAGCGATTTTGTGTTGATCCACTGGTAAGATGTTGATCTGATTATATCCAGAGAAATCGTCCATCAGAGAGAATATTTCACTTCCGGTGAAATCATCGACGATTTGGTCAATGAAGGGGGTGGGAAAGTTGTCTTTAGAACAAGCTTTGTTGATATCCTTATAATCAACACAGACACAGATTGTACCTTGTTTCTTGTTAACCGGAACAAGATTGGATACCCAATTAGTTAAATCCACGGGATAAATAAATCCAGCTTTAATAAGTTTCTCGAATTCAAGCTTGATAGCAGCGGCTTTACGGGGGTGGACCGGGCAAAGTATTTGCCGAACGGGTTTAGCGCCCGGGTATGTTTTAATTTCGTGTACAACAATATCGAGGTCAATGTCAGGCATATCTTCATAGCTCCACACGAATATGTCACAAAATTATTGGAAAAGGGATTTATACGTGGCAACTGCATCAGTGGAACACGAAGCTCCAATGTGCACATTTTCAACAACTCTAGGTTTGATAGAGATGTTGAGGGGGATGGTGGGTGAAATGTTTCTTAAGTTCCCTTCATATAACACATCATGTGTGGAGTCGGGAACTGAAGTAATAACGACAACGGTCGACGAGGTCGAAATCCGTTGGTAACTCTCGAGGGTGTCTTGTTCCAGGAAGAGAATGGAACGATGATGTCCATCGTCCCAAGGAGTGTCTTCCATGGACATAACCGACATGATCATCTCATCTGTGGGAAAAATCATGTGAAAAGGATCAGGAGATGAATCACCGAGAGAGGGGGTAGAGGGGGATGTCGATTGAATGGCTTGATCGGCAGATTCAATCGGACTTAAAGGTATCTGGTCGCCATAGCGGGAATAATCACCAGGTTCGGGTATTATCCATGGGTCAGAAGATGAATGGGTTTCATGAACGGAGGTGGAAATCATGTTGATCGAGGCAACCAGAGGTGGTGGAATGTTGGGTGGTGGGATTGGGAATGTACCCATCAGAGTGGAATATTTTAGTAGACCCATGTCGACATTCTTGTGTCCAGGGGGTGTCTTTGCAATGAAAGGTATGTTGCTGGTACGTGTGTCAGAGTTGAAGAAGGCTAGTTGGTCTACGGTAACTACCTTTCCTTAATGCAAAAAATGCACAACCTGGAAAAGAGTAGACACGAATGCATGCATAGAATTGATCCAGCTACGACCGAGTAGAAGGTTATAATCAAGAGGTGCGTCAAAGACCTCAACTTCAACGTTGACCATTTTGCCTTCTAACATAATAGGCAATGAAGGGAGGACACCGTAGGGCTTAAATCCAGACCCATTAAAGGCCTTGAGCATGTTGTGTGATTCAGTTAAGGGATGAGAGTCAATGGATTTCCAGTAGGCAATGGACATGACACACATTGAGGCACCCTCATCAATAACTGTTCTACAAATTTTCTTGTCAGAGACAACAACTTGTATTTGAAATGCGAGTTGAGGTGGTAACCTTGGAATGTGATCTTGCAAGTCAAATATTACTAAATTTGTATCCATAGGGTCGATTCCACTGATAGCTTTCAACAACGCCTTCCATTGTGTAGGAAAACTCTGAAGGACTTCGAGGGCTGACATCGCAGACGGTGCTTGTGCCATATCTTCCACTATACTATAGTTCTGGGCAACACGTGCATGAGGATTGAAAGCATACTTTCGAACAACGCCATTGGGAGGAGGGTGAAGGACTATGTTGGGGTTCGGTCGTTTGAGATGAAGAGGACTATTGGAAGGTGGAGCCAAGGGAGATTGTTGAACGAACGAAGGTGGTATATCATCAAATTTCTCCTTGGAGGAAGGGTAATATTTGGCACGAGTGGTAAGTGTGATGTCATTCTTAGTTGAATCCCCATTACACATAAGTACATAGGAGGTGGTGGAGGAAGAAGGTTGATCATGGATGAACAATTGAGCTTGTTGTTGAGAAGGGAAGGGTTGAGACAAGACAACAGGGGTATGAGGTTTTGGGGTCCCTTGGAGGAACTTCGTGACCTCAGTACGTCTCAGACAATCCTTCGTGTAGTGATCATCACCACAGATAAGGCAAGGATAGCGAGGTTTGCATTTATCCTTATCTTCAGTAGGTTGTATCTTGGTATTATCAGATTGTCGGTTGTTATTCTTATCCTCCTTATTCCTACCCTTCCCTTTTTTAGATTTGTTCTTACCGGTAGGAGTTGATTGAACGACGTTTACTTCTGAAGTTTTACCGATGGGAGGGGCGGGCGTCAGAGCAGTTTGAGAATTAGAAGCATGGGATTTGGGTGTGGTGTGAGAGGTCTTTGCAGACTGAGGTTGAGTATGGAAAGTACCTATCACACCATCAACAACATGAGAAGCTGCTGGGGTCATTGAGGTGGTCGTGGTAGAAGGACGAGGTGCATCAGAGAGCAGATCGTAAAGAATACCCGTTTTTGAATAAATGAGATCGAGATACTGGGCACAACTGATCGCCTGTTCTATTGTGACAACTCCACCCATAGAAATGTGTTTATATATGTCATTCACAAAGGATTTTGTGAACCATTCTACCAATAACTAATCGGGAAGATCGAGTTTTATTAGACAACGTCTTCGTCTCCACTCATGAATGTGATCAGAGATATGAGTGGCTTTACTTTGCTTGAAAGAACTCAAAATCTCGGTCCCCGTTTCATAACGGATTGGAAACTGATAGTGAGTGAGGAAAGCCATAGCTAGGGTATTGAAATCAATGAATAAGCCTCATGGCAATTCTATATACCACTTCGCGGTTGAACCCGTGAGAGTTCGCTGAAAAAGACATAACCGAAAAGAGTCATCCATTAAAGAGTAGGATGAACACCAAAGGTGGAAAGCCATTACATGATTGTTTGGGTCCTCTCCTGGTTTACCATCAAACTTAGGAATGTCGGATGGTAGTTTGGCCGGTATTATGGGCCACTAAGGAGAGTGATTGATAGGATCATTTAAAATTCTAGATAGATCAGGGAGGTCTAGGGTGGCTAAGAATGGTAACTATCTATTCACATGGGGGTACTGGTGACTTTGGGGAGGAAGTCTCGTAGGTATACCAGTAGGACCGTAAGCAGTTTGCATATAATGTGAAGATCTAGGTAGATTCGGTTGTTTTTGCGAAGGCATGTAACTTATAGGGTTGTACTGGCTAGGGATGTTCCCTTGAACAGGGACATTGGGTCGAGCATTCGAACCCCAAATGGGATTGGACGGACCTAGATACGGTTGGCCTGTACTAGGGGGTATGAAAGAGCTAGCTTGAGGTTGTTTCCCCCCAATTGATTGAGGATTATTTTGGGTAAGATAGTTCCAATACTGGGCCAAGGTTGCAGGTATGTTCTGTCTATAGAGTGGGGTAGGTGGGGGTTTTCCTCCAACTGGGAGTTGCATCCCAATTGGGATTTGAACTCCAAAAGGGGATTGCATTTGGCCTCCAAGGTGAAATTGTCCACCAAAAGGAATCTGGTAATTAGGTTTGAAAGACTGGGTGGTGCCACTAGGGTCGGTTCCTATGATAGGGGATGGATAAGACCCTCTGGAAGGGGGCTGAGGAAGTGTCGAAATAAAACCAGGAATGTTATCACTGAAATTTCGTCCGCACAGGGCGACAAGAACTCAACATCATCAACACAGAAAAACAATCATCCATGGCACAAGGATTAACTCCACAGCACATCAAAAGAGCCAAAACTATACAAAGTTGGCTAAAAAGATTAAAAAGCGCACCGCGCCCATGGTAAACTAGCGCATGCGCGCATTATATTCACACATAGGGCGCATATGCGCGGCTGTGGGGTGCAAAACCCACGCGCCTGCCAAACGGCGCATTTATGAAGCTGGTCGGCCTCCCAACCACTAATGGATC
>ML795668.1:270192-295333 GCA_009831015.1 Picea engelmannii | reverse complement strand
ATTTCTTGTTTAATTCTTGTTCATACCTTTACTATTTTCTTTCTAACCTTTTGCATTGCAGCTGTCATGACTAGAAGAGCCCAACTAGGCATGTAAGTGCTCGCTTTTTGCTCACTCATTGACGAAAAGAGCACGAACAAGGAACAAGATTTTTCCCAGAAGGAGTGAAGACTCCAAGAGTTTTGGATGGGACTTGTGTAGGAACGGGAATAGAAGCATTCAACGCATGATATCCGGGGGGAAGTGTTGGGGTGAGTCTAGGCGAAAGTGGTGTGCCAATGGGGGCTTGGCTAGCCACTGTATTCCTGGTGGGAATAGTCGTAGTATATGGGACCATTGTAGAATGGGCCATCTGAAGGGGGATGGTTGAGTTGGGATCCATCGACTGGGTGTCAGAACCGTCGAACAGATAGGTAGTCGTAATGAGAGTGTGTTCTATATCAGATGTTTCAGGTAGCTCGTACTCGACGAATATATCGACGCTTGTGCTGGGGAAAAAAATGTCCCGTCTCAGAATGTGAGTAGACCAAAAGGGATTCTGACCTTCAAGGCTTATGAGCGGTCCAGTTGGTACTCTAGAAGTTTCAACAATAATATCTCTGGAAGAATTTACCCGAAGAATATGTCTCTCGGAACTGTGAGGAATTCGAAAAGACTCTAGAGAATCAGAACCTTCCACTCATGGAGTTGTAGTGTCTTGGACCTCACTCTGTTGAGGAGAGTCCTCCAATGGATTGGTAGGCAAGGGTTGAGAACCTCCTAGATCTTCTGGGGGTAGTCCTTGCATTCTACGTGAGCATCCTGGAGGGTCAATGTTGGTGGAGCTAAATATATTACAAAATAAACTCAATGGCCAACTTATGGAAACAAATAGCACGCACTAGTAAAATCTAGGAATCAAAACCAAGAAAACAAGACCTTCCTATTCCAAAGTCACTAGTTGGTGATGAAATCCAATGTCGCAACGGGGATACACTAGGGTGGAAAAGTTACATCGACAACCTGCTTAACAGACTTACACCCTAGTGCAAGATCCCACACATAATCATGGGTATACCCTCCAAGGAGCCTGAGTGAGTCTAGCTAACGTCGATTCTAGGTACTGTGAAGACTTACCCCTCCACAATCACCTTTTGTAAGACCCTAAGAAGATAGGCTACTAAAGTTACCATAAACAACAATGATGCATGGGGGAACATTCGACAGTCCGATCCACACGCAAGGGAAGGGTATCTAGCCTGAAATCAACTTGAGAGGATTCCACTCATCATTGTGGATATACCTTCAAGCAACCCCCATAATACGTGCAATCTCTACACTAAGATCAACAAAGCAGAGTGAGTACCTCTGTCAATCTCAATGTGACCTCAGGTTTGACCCTTGTGTGAGAAGGGCTTCCCAGGACAAAATGTCACAAATGGAATTTGACACTCCCTATCACAAGATACTACTGTGTGTTTTGTGCTTTGGAGAATGTGTCTCACTACCTATTCCAAAGCTCTATCCTAGCTAATGTTGGTGTAAAAGAGCCCTAGAAAATGTTACTAGTTGAATTTTAAAGTTTCACAATATCATTAAAGGTTTTTATTACTCAAGAGGGAGACGGGAATGAAACCAATGTTGTGTAAGACTTTGACCGAATAATTCGTAAATAGAAATGAATGATACAAACTTTCGTTCGATGAATTCTATCTACAACAGGGAAAAATAATTTTTCTGAAACAATGCAAACTACGATGGACAATTCCCTTTTTGAATGTAGTACCAAACAATCATTAACAATGTAATTTCACTATTCATTCTCTTTCAATATTTCAAATGCCAATATTTTCTGAATAAATGATTTCTTAAAAGAATTAAAAGACTTTGAATTTTTTTTTTAGAAACCGAAAATAGGGATGGAACTAAGAAAGGGTAAGCAACCAATGAAAATAAAGCACACAACAAGAACCCAAATCAATCTATCAATGAAGATAAAAACACACAATGACAAGAAAAGGTTTCTTCAAATGTGAACAAGAAATGTTTTTCTGATCATTAAGCAATCCAGAAGATGCAACCAACTTACAAATCCAAACCCAAAACAAAATCTTTGATCAAGCAAGCACTCAGACACAAGTCCATAGATTACATCCTTGTCGATAAAAACAAAGATAAAAAAAGATCAAAAGAGAGGCGTTCGATCTTTGAAATCAATCAAGATCAAGTTGAAACAATCAGAAGCATTCAAGAACTGGTATCAAAAATATTTTTCCAGCTGACTGAAGCAAAAAATGGGCAATAGTAAAGGTCAAGACCCAATCCAAAAGTTTTCAAACATCGTCGCAGGCAGGCAGTATAATGTAGTGCGGAAATCAGTGGTTTTCGCAGGCTAATAATCATGCAGGTCGTGGAAATCCCACACTGAAACAAACCACCAGGGTGAGGAAATGGAATGATTTTGCGAGCTACCAATAAGGTGCAGTGCAGACGCGTTTCAAAAAATAGAAAATTTTTCAAAAAGGACAAAGGGTCTCAGGAAAATTTTAAATCCAGAGAGTCTAATTGGATCTCCCACAGACTCAGAGACTGAAACAGAATGTAAAAGATAGGCTAAGAGAAAATGGCCAACGAAAAACCACAATCAAGTTGTACTTCCCCAGTGGAGTCACCAATTTTGTTAACGGGTAAATTGGTAGATGCGGACATGAACTAATCCCCCTAGATCCACTTGGATCTAGAACAAAACAAGATGGAACAATACGCTTTCCCTAGATTACAATCATTGAATTTAATTACCAAAGGAGGAATACATAACATACCTCATGAATCGCTTCCTTATGTCTTTGTTGATCCTGCTTTGCTCCAATGCTCCTATGATATCATATCTGTAATAACACAAATCAACTAACGTGAAAGCAACAATGGTGAAATTCAATGACAACCTAAACATGTGATCAAGGAGTCATGTAATAAAATATCAATCATTTTATGGGAAAGAGACATGCCACTGTATTATATTAATGAAAGGTAGAAGATACAACTGAATTCGCCTTGATGTCGCAAGTTCCCTTTCAGTGGCCCTTCATTCTGACACACACATACATTTTCTCTGACATTTGCATGAAGATTTCTCTCAAAAACTTGATGGATGAGTGGAGACCTCAAGCATCACTTGAAATAGGTTCCCTCACACAGTCTTCAGCCTATTCTTTCTTCAATCTCTATGCTTCTTTATGCATGTTACTATAACCTTTTCCATGAGAAGCCTATCATTATATAGGAGAAGCTGAAGTGGTTAAAGAGATGAGGATGATCCCATCAAATTAGAGAAGTCAGTAGGATCGTAACCATACGGACACCACCCCATATTTCCAGAAGATTCCACTTCTAGAAGCTTCTAGAACTTCTTTTCTCTTTTAGTTTTAAAGTGCCACTATGACCTGCCTATATATCAGCCTACAGAAATCCCACGGACTGGCTATAGTGCAGCATGCAGAAATCAGGGATTTTCGCATTGTGTAAAGGGAGTTTCCCGCGGTGGCCTTCCAAAAATGAATCTTGCAAGGGTGGAAAGAGGTTGCGTTTCTCAGGAAAAATATTATATTGGGAACCTGAACACATGTTTATGTAATCATCATCAGGGTGACCAAAATAATGTGTAACATAAACCCCCAGCCTGCACACAAAAATACTTCTCTGCACTGTGCAAACTCAAGGATGGTGAAGAGGTCTGCGTAGGAAGAAGACTCATACCTTTTGGGCATCATGATGGTGTGAAGGAATGGTCAGAAGGATAAATTCATAGAGAAAGGGTGCAATCAGGCCAAGGAAGGGCACGATTATGCAGAGGCCGAGAGGGATTGAACCAAGGAATGATATGAACAGAGGTTGAGCATGTTTAAAAATAGGAGTGAACACAAATGAGCATAGGTGAATTGGAATGAGCAAAGGTGAGTGTGAGGAATAATGGGATAACCCAATTCCATTTTTGAGTGCGCCTAGGGTGGAATTGGTTGCACACATGCACACACGAGTTTCCATGTGTGAGTGAATTCGAATTTGAAGGCATTTTTGGGGGCAATCATAATGATACGAAGTTAGATCAATGTCCAATTCTTTTGACTTGGACATTTGGTCATGAAAATGTCTAAGGTTTGCATCATTCGATCTTGATTGCTATGAACTAATTCAATTTAATACCATTAATTCTTGGTTACCTGAAATTATGGACAGTTACTGGTGTATATTTTCATATGGCACTTCGTTCGACACCTCATATGAAACTTCATATGGCACCTCATACGACACCTCATATGACACCTCATACAACACTCCATATGGTACCTCTGTGCTAAATGCATTTTTTCCTCCTGTAATGGATAGCCTGCAGTCTTAGAATGGTTTTGACAGTCATAGTGATTAAGAGAAGAGGCAGAGTGTTCCATTGTTATTGATTTTTCCACCATGATTACTCAATCCACTCGCATAAGACATGTAATTTCCATCCTACAATGAACAGCCTGTAACGAAAATAAACCAATAAATTAGTTTTTTAAGGATATGTACAACAATTTATAGCACACATGGGATTTAGCATTTCAAAAATAAAATGATTGCTGATGTAATAACCTGTATCATGAAAACAATACATAAATTTTTACAAGTATTTACTTCTCTAGGCAGTGATCATTTGTCAACTCATGAACCCTTCCCCCACACCTAAGTATTGTGACACCTCACAATAAAAAATATAGGAAACCAGTCAGTTCTCCCAATAGCCGAAGATTTACAGCTTGTTAAGTGTAGAGATAAATTTCACAGATTGGTCAGACGAGATGGTTAAAATATGGCCCCACCTATAGGATAAGAGATCCTATATATAAATAAGAAGAGATAGGCAATATATTTTCAAGATAGTCTCAGAGTTAGTTCCCAATGGAAAGTTTATGGAGTTCATTAACCTTATCTTAACCATACATACTTCATGTCAGCTTTGTCTACAAGTAATGTCGTACATCAGGACAAGTTTAAATTTATTATTTATTTTTTTGTCAAATTACCATCCTTGCTAGGTAGAATGCCCTGCTGCCAACAAGCTTATTCAGTACTCCGACGGGTTTACCTAGTCATACCACAGGACGGTACCCGCTGCTAGCAGACCTGTTCAGTATTCTGGCATGTTAGCCTCTTACACCCTTAGAGACTGGCCCTCCATCTTTTAATATTTTAGTATAAGATTGCTTTATGCAAGAATATGGGGGGACAACTCTAAAAACAACTTTTTCTTTCTTTTTTTTCAATTGGGATGGTATTTATGTTAAAGTATGACTTTCTGTTATATTCCTTAGTGATTATCCTGATGTAAGGGGTACTTAAGAAGACGTGGCCTATCTAAAGATATGATAAAATCAATCTATTTAGTGTGTAGTGGATGGTACCATTGAGAAAGAACATAAAGGTATCTCTAGGCTCAACTTACTTTCTTCTTTTGTAATTTATTGTGATGTTTCCATGACTAACTGCTAATCAGACCTCCTTATTACTTTTTAAGAAAGATACTTTACTCACTTACTCAGGTTTCTTGGGAAAATTGTACGAGAGACCTCTAAGCTTGATGGTTACAGTATCACTTCCTTATATAGTGGTGAAGATTTTCAAGAGAAACGACTTTTTAAAATGACTTAATAAAAGATAAAAATCTTTGCAAAAATATGGCTAATTACAACTAGTCAATATTCATTTGATGCTTAGCAGACAACAAGGTTCAAATATAGCAATATTTTGAAGAAAAATTCTTCTTTTATATTTCCTTGAAACTGTCTACTCCTGGTGAAATAAATACCTACAGAAATCTCTAGAATTGCTTATCAACAAAATTCAAATTTTTTTACATATGTACAGTAGAAAATTCGTAAAACATTCAAGAACAAGGGGGAACTTCCCCATATACTAAGGCCAATTCCTTGTCAGTTGACATGACCTGTAGAAAGTCTTCTTTGGAAATGGGCTTATGGTAAAATTTGAGTCGGTGTCCATTTACTACAAAGGAGACTTGTCCATCATCAATTGTTTTGATTTTCACAGCTCCATTGTCATATACAGTGAATACCTCGTAAGGACCCAACCATCGGGTGGTGAGTTTGCCTTTGAAGGTTTTAAATCGGGAATCAAACAATAGATCCCAATCACCAGGTTGGAAGTGTTTCTTCTTAATAAACTTGTCATGCCACTTGCTCCTTTGGTTTTGGACTAACATTGTTCATTGGATGGCATCTTTCCTGATCTCATCCAAATCATTTAATTGTAGGGCTCATTTTTTTTTAGCCTCATCTAAGTTTAATCCCAAATCTGCGGCAATACGGAAGGTCCTCACTTGGAATTCTATTGGTAGAAGTACTTGTTTCCCGTATACTAGCTCATAAGGGGTATGCCCAGTGGTGTTCCTCCAGGTGGTCTGATATGCCCACAAAGCCTCTAGAAGCCTATCAACCCAATCCCAGTGATGTAATTGAATGGTCTTGGTTAAGATAGCTTCCAGAACTTTGTTTGTAGATTCTACTTGACCATTAGCTTGTGGGTAGTATGGAGAAGATTTACAGTGTTTAATCCCATATTTCTCTATTAGCTCTCTCATCAGCTTGGAAGTGAATTGAGTGCCTTGGTCTGTAACAATTTCATGAGGGACACCGAAGCGGGTAAAGATGTCTTCATAAATGAATTCGACAACATATTTTTCTGTAGCCCTAATTTCTAAATAGGGATTTTTCCTCTACCCACTTGGTGACATAGTCTGTACAAACCAAAATATAGTTCTTCTTATGGGACATGGGCGAAATTGATCCTACAAATTCAAGGGCCCATTTTTCAAAAGGTTCTATCATAACTTGGGCATGCAAGGGAATTTCGTCAATTGACGTAGGTATTCCTATCCTTTGGCAACTATCACAACTTCTCACATACTTAGCAGCATCTTTGAAAATTCTAGGCTAATAGTAACCTGAATGTAACACCTTATATGTTTTACATTTGTCATAAAAATGTCCACCACATGGTCCATCATGACAACTTCACAATATTTCTAGTACCTCATCCTCTCGAACACATTTACGAATAATCAAATCAGGACCTGTACGGAAAATATAATGGCCAACCCAATATTAACTAGCACTTTGCGTGATAATTTTACGTTTTTCATGAGGTGACAAATGAGACGGTAACTTCCTAGTAGTAAGATAGTTTTCCATATCTACAAACCACGGGGTATTTACAGAGAGGGAAAAAATGTGCTCATCTGGGAAACTATCATCTATAGAAATATCATAATCCTCATTTTTTATGCGTGAAATGAAATCAGCTACCAAATTCTCCTTCCGTAGTCGATCAAGAACGGTGATGTTAAACTCTTGCAATAGCAAGAGCCACCTAGTCACTCAGCCATTAGTTATGTGTTTATTCATGAGAAATCTAATGGCAGAATGATCTGTATATAAAAATACTTCGTAATGGGTAATGTAATGATGAAACTTATTGATAGAATGAACTACTTCCAAGAATTCTTTCTAGGTAACTGTGTAGTTTAGCTCAGCAGGGAACAATTTCTTGCTTACAAAATAAATGGCATAGGAATGTTGGTTCTCTTTCTGCCCTAATACTCCTCCTATTGCGGTGTCAGAGGCATCAATGGATATGTCGAATGGGAGAGCCCAATTGGGCCCCCTAAGAACTGGTGCCACAGACGACTTAGCTTTCAGGGTTTCAAAGGCAGTTTGACACTTCTCAGTCCAAGAAAAATCAACATCTTTTATTAACAATCCAAACATGGTTGCATAAATCTTTGTAAAATTTTCAATAAACCGTCGATAGTATTCGGCATGTCTAAGAAATATTCTCACCTCTTTCTGGGTCTTAGGGGGTGGAAGTATGACGATGAACTCAATCTTTGTAGGATCAACTTTTATCCCTTCAGATGAAACATGATGTCCTAGAACCACTCCTTCAGTTAGAAAATTTTTACATTTTTCATGACTTAGAGACAGGTTCATTTCTTGGCATCTGATAAGGACTTTTTCTAAGTTATCTAAGGCTTCCTGGTAAGTGTTGACATAAACTGTGAATTCATCCATGTATACCTCCACACAATCATGAATAACATCAACAAATATCCCTAATACTGCTCATTGAAATGTAGCAGGAGCATTACACAATCCAAATGGTAAGACCCTATAGGCATAGGTGCCCCATGGACAAGTAAAGGTTGTCTTGTCCTGATCCTCAGGTGCTATGAGAATTTAATTGTACCCGCTATACCCATCTAAAAAGGAGAAATACTTCTTTCTAGATAGGGTATTCAAAACTTGGTCGATGAAAGTAAGAGGAAATTAATCCTTAAGAGTGGCTTTGTTGAGCTCCCATAAATCAACACAAATTCTCCATTTCCTGGTCACTTTATTTGGAACCACTACAAGCAGGGACACCCACTTACTGTCGAAGATGGGATAAATAAATCCGACATTTAATAACTTTTGGATCTCCTCTTTTACTATATCTTTGAGTGTTGGGTTCATCCTTCTCTGGGGTTGCCTAACAAGTGTTACTTCTCCCTGGGTATATATGTGATGGATGCATGTGTCAGGGTGTATACCCTTCATGTCAGTGTATTCCTAGACAAATGCTCATGTTTTTTCTTTAAGGATACTTACTAACTGTTTTTGTTTGTCTGCATCTAGCCCAGAGTTTATATGTAAAAACTTTCCTGGGATAATCTCGTATGACATGGTATAAGACATGGTAGAATCATCTATCTTGAAGATGAAATACTTCGAAGACAAAATGGATGGGTCCAATTGTTCCTGAAATTCTTCCCCAAACATGTATTCAAATTGGGGAAAATATTGTGGAAAATCAACACACGTGATAGAAGAAATGAACTAGTTTAGCACATTTTTCATTGTGTGATCTTGAAGTGCCCATGCATGGTCACTTGGAAATATGGGTTCTTCCCAGTCCTCATTCTTGTATGTACATTCAAGCCACCATAGATTCTCCATGATAGGTTGAGTTGGAGGGTATATGGTGAGCTTCTGGATAGAAATTCCATTTGAGATGGTCATTTCTCCCTCTCTACAACCAATAAATGCATTGGTTGTGGCGAACCAAGGTCTTCCCAAGATAACAGGATGGCCTTTGGTAGGTTCCTTTGAGTGGATGACCAAAAAGTCTACTGGGTACTCCAATGAGGCTAAAGTAACTATGATATCATCCAAAATTCCTTCAGGTATAACCCTAGTTTTATCTACTAATTCCAAAATGGTTGGGGTAGGCCTAAGAAGAGGTTGTAACTGTAATTTATCCAAGGTAGTAGCGGTCATAACATTGATGGCTTCCCCTAGGTCTATGAGAGTGTTTCCAATAGAGACCTCATTAATGGTTATGGTCACTACGGGGTTTCCTGGGTTCCCATATTTTTCTACCTTAGGCTGCTCTGATATATACTTAGAAAGTTCTCCTATCAAATGTACTATAGGAGTATCCTTCTACTTCCTACCTGGCTTCTTAATACTGAATTATTTGACTACCTTACAGTATATTGGAATATCCTTAATGGATTGTAGCAAGGGAATCTTGACACAAATATTCATTCAAGATGTCAAATTTCGGTCGGGTGGTAGGTTTCTCAATTACTAATATTTTTGGATAAGGAGGGTCTTTGGTAACTTGTGAAGGTTCATTTTGGGGAAGCTTGGGTTCTTGGTCCTTAGGAATAATAACATCTTCCCACCTAGTTTCATCTATGGTTTATTTGGTGGTTTCCTCTTCTTCTTATTCCTAGATGACTACTGAAGGTATCTGCCTGTCCAGAAATTTTCCCTATCTTACTTGAATCTCTTGTAATGGAACATGAGTAATAACATATGTCGGGAAGGCCTGTATCTCAACATTATGAAGAGGTTGAGTGGGCCTATTATTGGGATTGGGCACTGGTTGTGCTGGTAATAATGTTGGTCTTGAGGATATTGCATTTTGATATTGTAGTGGTTGTTGTTGTAGAATAGAAGGTAAAGGTGATGGAACAAAACCTGGCAGAAGTTGCGGAGTGTTCAGTGGAAACTAAGGATAAGGATGATTGGAAATAGGGACATGTGGAGCTTGAATGTTTCCTTGTTTATTCCCTCCTCTCCATCCTTGAGGCCAAGGATGTTGGTACTGTGTAGACCAGTTTTTCCAACTTGGTGAGTTCCATTGTTGTTGTTGTTGATAATAGGGTAGAACTTGAGATTATGGATATGGGTATGTGGGTTGGTTCCTAGGCTTTCATGGCCTCCTAGGTGCATAAGAGGATTCCCCAAGATCCCCACTCCTATATATGGCTAACAAACCAGGCAATGATGGACATTTTTTAGTTAAATGGTCTTTTGTGCAGAAGCCACAAACTAAAATGTTATCTAATGGGCATTCCCTTTAGGAATGCTTCCTCATGCATATTGGGCAATATATGTTCATTGCTACATTTTCCTCCTCCTTTTTCTTTTTAATATTTAGGGTGTCCAACTAGGAACCTATTGTGCTTAATATATCTATCTTGAAGTTCTCTAAAAAGTTCCCTATATCTGCTCTTGTGATACCACCTGAACTAACTAGTTTTAAGTTCCTATTATAAGGGTCTCGAACATTCTTTCATGTTTTAACTCTACTCATTGAGTAATTCTTACACATTTCACATTTTTCGGCAAATGGTTTATGAGACTTGTCACCTGATGCCATCAGGTTAAGCATCTCTAGGTATTCTTATGAAATTCCTTTAAGTAAAAGAGCCCTAACTGCATCATCTAGAAGGTCATGGTATTTTGACTTATGGGAGATGTATGAAAACTGTTCCATATAGTCCTCGAGATTTTCATCTTCTAATTGTTGGATTTTAAAGATTTAATTACGAGACTCTCTAGTCTTGAAGTAGTCTTGGTACTTCTTAATAAATATATATTTCATGGCTTCCCAAGACCTAAGACTAGATTCTCCCAATCCCATGAACCATCTTAGTGAAAAGTCCTTGAGGGTGACAGGAAAGAGTTTTAGTTTATGGGCATCTTGTAAGTAGTTGTAGCTCCTACACAAGATGTCAAATTCAAATATGAAGGTATCTGGATCTTCACTACTTTCACCATAAAAGGTGGGCAGTGCTGAGAGGGGAATATTTTTCATATTGACATTTCGGGTGGTGTCCAAAATTGGAAACCCGAAGGTAGTTTAGGTTTGGTTTCCAACTTCTTCTTCCTCCCCGTGTTTTACATTGTTGTGATCCCCCTAATCATCCATACTGGTTTGGTTTCCAAAAAGAGAGTACCTAGGTGGTTTTATCTTTGAAGAGAACAAGGTTTCCCTTTGATGGAAAAGTCTTCCTATTGATTGGATGTCTGGGACTCTACTCAAGCCGGTTTGCCAAAGTTTCTATGTCAATTTGAGAGACAATTATGTTGGCTGAACTACCAAAAAAAATATTCACATGTTCAGGGCCTATGATGTCTTCAAAGTTAGGATCTCCTGGCCATGGTGGTGTAAAAGCAAAGTTTGTATTTTTTGGTTCTGCAGAAGGCTCGAGTGGTCTAGCCTCTTGTTTCACTATTATTGATGCTTCAATTTTCTTTTCTATAGTGCTCCCTGTCTTAGTCTCTTCATAGACTTATTTATCTCTTTGGGTTGAGCTAGATCCTACTTTTCGATATCGGTCTGCGGAATTTATGAGTGGAATGTTCCTTCCCCCAAAAAGGTCGGAAGGAACCTTGGTTGAAATATCTGATTTAGATTTAATGTATCTACCTTTTGGGTCTCTAGGTTTGTTCATGAAAGCAAACAAAAACAAAAAGAAAAACTACCATTGGGTTTAGGGGAGCTTGCAATAGTAGATGCACAGGTTCTTACCTCTCGTCTTAAAGTTCTCCCGCCACCAATCTAATGCTAAGGTTTAGAAGTGATCTATTTCCTAACTATTTCCTACCTTGAGACACCTCCCTGACAACGACGCCAAAAATGATTGGTGTTCTATATGCACTAAAAACACACTAAAACCCTCAATTAAATTGTCAACCCGGGGTAAGTAAACTTAGAATTGTAGCACTATATGTGCCAAGGAAGAAAGGATAGAGGTAGTACAGTCTAACTAAGGAAATGGGATATCTAAGGGCTAATCTATTTAAGAAAAGACTATTAATGATCAAACCCTATTAAGAAACTTAAACTATTTATCCTAAGTAACTTTTGAACAAAGGATTGATGGAGAGTCCTAAGAAAGAAAATGAAAAACCTACTTAAAGAAAACTAACTTAATCATGACAATAAGCAAAAACAAACTATCTACCTAATAAGCAATAACAACAACAAACTGCTTTAATTAACCTACTCAAATTCAATAAGCAACTATCCTATTAAAGCAAATAAACAAGCAAGCAACTACCCTATCAAAGAAAGTAAACAAGTAAGCAAATACCCTATCAAAGCAAGTGAACGGGCAAGCAAACAACTAACTAACCTATGATAACTTCTACAGCAAGTAAATTAATCAAAATTACTCAATAAAAAACTAATCAAACTAATAAGCAAGTGAACTCTATTCTTAAATTAAATTTCTCAATAACTTATAATTTATAAAAGGAAATCTTAATCTACTAAATTCAAAAACATTATGACAATAAAAGTAACCAACAACTACTCTTTATTCTATGATAAGAAAACTATCCTTTGATCTACCAAAGCAAGAAGACTATTCTCTAAAAAGAAAGGAAACTATCCTCTACTCTATAAAAGAAAGAAAACTATCATCTAATCTATAAAAGCAAGAAAACTCAAACATAGTGTTGATGGTTATGTATCCGGTGTCTTATAATATCACAATGGCATTTAACAATTAACGATAACTCAAGAGGGTTAAAGTCAATATTGACTTCGATAGAAAAGTTAAAAAGTGTGAATTAGACAATCCAATGAGAACTTAGCCATGATAGAAGAAACATCAACTACCCTGCATATCCATATGATTAGTCAATCTATGCATTAATCATCAACAGTATAAAAACACTATTCTAGTTACTTCAAATGCATTCTATACTAACATAAGAAAATTCATACTACTTAGATTCATAACTGGAAACTAAACTCAATAATCAAGCTTAAAATTGCAACCTAGATCTAGAAAAGAAATTGCATAAAGTAAACTAAACTAATCCTATTTTAACAATTCAAATTGCAAAAGAGTAAATGCTCATAAAACATAAATTAAATCCTATTTCACCATATGACAAGAAAAGAAATAAGAAAACTATCTAACAACTATATAAGCAAACTAATTAGATAAACAAACTAGAAATGAAAACTAAAACTAACAACTATCCATCCACTAAAACCTTGCCAAAGAAATCATGAACTAAATACCTTGTTTTAACTCTGTTTTAAATTCTATTTCAGCATATAGAAAAATCTAACTATCATCTAATTATACACAGGGGTTAGTATCTAAGCTTGCAAGCTAGTTCCTACTAATTAAAAAGTCATTGCATATTAACAGTAGCCTCCACAATAACTTGCAAAATTGAACTAAAACAATTAAATTATAAACAACAATTTATACAGTAAAGAAGCATAATGAAAACTCATGTACAGGAAATAAATAAAAAGACGACTACACTATTCAATTCACAAGCAAACTAATTAGATATTCACCTAGACTGTTGGTGGGCCCCCCAACAAGTCGTGGCTACTCTTCAAAGACGAACCACGAACTCAACAACACGAATTCAACATTAAAATAAGAAATGTAGTTTTACACAATCTTAGAAAAATGTGTCTGGAAATAGAAAAACAGAGTTGAATTGTCTTTTTCTCTCTAACACTATTTGTCTGACCACTGAGGTGGTATTTATAGATTTACAAGCTGAGAGGTCGACCACTGGAAGGGTCGACCTTCTCTAAAAATAGAAAATCACATTCAATGCGTCCTAACTACCGGTGGCTTCTAGAAACAAGGTGAGCCAATAATCGCCCAACATAACAACATAAATCGAGTTGTCAAAAGCTCAGTAGCTGGAGGCCATGAGCACAAGAAAAACCCATGTCTTTTATTCTCCCATCGTTGGCTACCGATATGATAATTGCTAAATCGCCCATGGTTTTAGTGCAGGACAGAGTGTTGGATGGAGTATTGGACTAAGTGTCAAATGGAGTACCAGACGGAGTGCCAGATGCAAAAATGAGATGTGATTTTTCCCTGTGACACACATAATGTGAATTAGTTTCCTAAAATCATTAAAACATGTTGAATTACACTCAAAACCATCATAAAACATGAATCATGTATACCTGGTATGAATCATGGCGATTTAACAAAAAAAATCTTCAAAACTCTTCAAAACAGGAAAAGACATATACACATTTGGTCAAAAAGGATCTAATCTGCATCATTATATTAACCATATCACAGGCCCAACACCTATCCTACCTAAAATCCAACCTCGCCTATTCTTCCTTGATCTATCTAAATATAAATATGAATTGTTAGAAAAAACTAGTCTTTGAAGAAATCATTGCAAACCATACATTATTAAACCCAATATAGACATACATACCCTTATTCATCACTGAGACCTTTGAGAATTTTTTTGTTGGAAATATGTCCATGATTGAATGATGTACTTGGTACCCCAACCACAGTTTAATCAACTACTAGATAGTTCATGGGATATCTGAGACTGAGAAAATGGCATAGATTTTATGGTGACGCATCATGGTAAACCAACATCTCTTAAAACCATCTGTGGTTTGTTCATAATAACCAAATTGTGGAAGGTATCTATCAAATCTATTATCAGGCAACAATCACAATTGTTCTCTGTTATTGTGATGTCTATTCTTGGTGATTCAAAGTCTATAATTTAAAATACTTCAATTTGGGGCCTAATTCTCCATGCCCGACCAATTCATCTTATTCTTCCCACATACCATGGTGTTGATTTCCCCTGGGCCAGAACGACTATGGGTTACCTTTCCTTCAGTCAATTTTCACCAACTGGTATGGGTCTGATCATAACAATCATAGAAACCCTCTACTCAATCAATTATCTTCTCGATGATCCACAATAGAGAAATACATGGAGTTTTGTTCATAAATATCATTATCTAAATATTATTAGGAAGGGATACCCTATTCTAACCAACCTCATCCCTCTAACTATGTGGGATGAATCGAATACTCCACACAAGATATGACTGATGCAACTAGACCACAGGCCTATTTCCTGTATGGAAAACCTAAATATCATGATATATTACATGGCCTCCACATTCAAGTTGTCAGTGTTTCATGGAAACTTGCATAGGAGATCTAGCTAAAGCAAGTACAAACAAAGCCTATCAAGAAAGAAAGAGAGATTCAATATGGAAGAGTGAGAAAATATATTCTCACTACTCCAATGAGTTGATGATTGATACATAGATCATGATCAATATGGTACAATGAATGAGTGGAACACACTCGTATATAGGGAAAATCATTCCATAATTAAGAAAAGAAATCAAGCAGTTAGCTTTCCTTAGTAATGCATGTATGCACAATAGTGATGGTAAAAATAGAAAGTCTAAAATATAACTAGTCAGTTAACTCCCACTGAACTAGTGTGTCAAAAATAGAAATTTCTCCAACACCCCCCCTTAACATCACTATGGAGTAAAAAATGAGTCCCGACTACTAGAACATTTTAGGTACTCATGTACAATGAAACTAATGAACACTAAATAAAAGTGAGGAAAGAGGGAAAACCACGTGGGAACAAAACCCCCCCTCAAAAGATAATGTATAAAAAGAATAAAATGACAGTTTCTAGGTAATTGTGTTCTTCACTGCAAGACGATCCTGCAAAGTCTAAAACTTCTGCTCACTGAAAGTCTTCGTGAATATGTAGAAATATTTATGGATTTGATGAAGTCCTTTGGAAACCTGTTGGACCTTGTACCTCTTGATCCTGTGGACCCATTTGCACCTAAAAATATTCCTCTCTAGTGGAAGTGGATCCAGATTCCAAGTGTGGTTCTGTAGGAGTGATTCATACTCCTTTTGCATGGTTGCTTTCCATAATGGATTTCCCACAACCCTATTGTAGTTCTGTGGATCAGTAGATTGAACCATATACCAATGCATGGGAATCGCAGGTTTTGAAGCTAAAAGTACATGAGAAGGCTCCTCATGCTGAGATGGAGTCATCCTCGAATCCAATGAATTCCCTGCAAGGTTTCCTGCTGCCTGAAGTGTGGTTTGTGCCTTCTTGGGCATCTGCTGAAGCTTCGGTGTTGGATTCTTATTTGGCTGTACTACCTGCTTATTTCCATGTACATAATCTGAGTGTATGGAATCATCTCTGATGTCTAAAACTGATGGAATAACAAGAGTATATGCATGTTGCACTAGAGGTGCATGCAAATTAATCTCCTTATGTGTAAGTAGAATAGAGGAGTCATCGTCCAAAAACTTAGTGAATTTATACAACCTTGACTTGTGATCCACCTCACCAATTGTAATGATGGAATTTTCATGCATGTCAATTACTGAAACTGAATCTGATGTAAATTCAACCTTTTTATCTTTCTGAACGATCTGATAAACTGAGAGCAGATTCATAGAAATATTTGGAACACGTAAAACATTCTCAAAACTGCCATTATGGAGTTCCACTCTCCCTTCTCCTACTACTGCTACTGGAGTGTCATCCCCCATGAGAATAGGGGGTCTTGAGCATGGACTCAAAGAAGAGAAAACTTCCTCTTTTGCTGCCATATGATGGGATGCACCATAATCTATAATCCATGAATCAGATGAGGAATTAATTGCAACCAGAGCATGATGATTACCTTTCTTAGGTGCATGGTCTTCTTCCTTCTTCTTCTTGGCTCCTCCAGGAATGAAGTCTCCAAGGTTGTTCTGTTGAAGTGCCTGTGCCATAAGATCAATCTATTTCTTCATGCATGTGGATTATTCATGATTCAATTTATTGTAGTAAGTGTGTTGTTTTCCCTTCTTCTTCTTCTTGGAATCTGAAGAGTCTCTAGAACCTGAAGAATCATTAAAGGGTTTGGAATATCCCTCCCCGTTCTATTTGGATGACCCTTTTCCATTATGCATGGTGAGTGCATGTGCTTTGGGGTCTTTCATGAGGACCATATGTATGATTTTTGTCTGCTCTTGTGTAAGAGACTCAATGAACTGAGCCAACATAGGCATTTTCCAATTTGTTCCAAAAAGACATCTGCCAGAATGGAAATTGGAGACATATACAGTGTATTCCGGTCCTAGCTTGGCCAAGATTGTTAGAATAAGTTTTTTCTCTAGTGTAGACTTATCAATACCACATTCACCCAAGCTTAATAGCAAAGATTTAAATTTAGTAAAAGAATCTTGTATATTATCAAAACTTTTAGGGTCTAAGGTATTCAACTCTACCTCAAGCATATGACCTCGCATCTCATATTGCTTTCCAAAGAGTCCTTCCAAGGTGGTCTAGATCTCATTTGGAGTCTTGCATGCAGCAAAATGAAACCATAAATTAATGTAGATTAACTCAAGAAGTAGTCTTGTGGCCTCATCCTTACGGTTCGCCCATCTCATCTTCTCAATCGTTGATGTAGGTTCTGTTTCTGTCATCATCATCAAATTATACAATCCTTTCCTTCTGAGTTGGAATTCTTCCTTGGGCTTCCAATCAAAATAATTATATGGTGTGAGGATTACCACCAAGTTTGATTGTATAAAATTTGTCCTATCCATCTCTCCCACTGTTTCTAAGAACTCCTAAAAATTTACTCTCAATCTGCAAGTGAAAAATTAAGAAATCACGGCAGAAAGGGCACTTTAAGTGAAAATTCGTATCAGTTTCAGGAGATGATCTTGCGACTTACTCTATGAGCAAACAATGAAGAATCTTGCCAAACGGTTGAAAACACACTTCCAAAATGGGCCGATTTACTTTCCACATGGATTGTTTCCTCCAAAACGTAATATTTTGGGAGCAATGAATGTAGAAAGGTACGGCCACAGATTCATATCAGTTTCAGGAAGCTATCTTGTGGCTTAATTTCTGAGCAAACAATGAAGAATCTCACCAAACAATTGAAAATGCACTTCCAAAATGGGTCAATTTACTTTCTTTATGGGTCGTTTCCTCCAAAACGTAATATTTTGGTGGGAATAAATGTTAAAAGGTACGACCATGGATTTAGCTCGCCAAAACTCTGATTTTCCTTATTCTTTGGCTTGTCTGGCTTGCTCCAAGTAGCATAGCTCTAATACCATGTCAGTGTTTCATGGAAACTTGCACAGGAGATCTAGCTAAAGCAAGTAAAAACAAATCTTATCAAGAAACAAAGAGAGATTCAATATGGAAGAATGATAAAATATATTCACACTACTCCAATGAGTTGATGATTGATACATAGATCATGATCAATATGATACAATGAATGAGTGGAACACACTCATATATAGGGAAAAGCATTCCATAATTAAGAAAAGAAATCAGGCAGTTAGCTTTCCTTAGGAATGCATGCATGCATAATAGTGATGGTAAAAATAGAAAGTCTAAAATAGAACTAGTCAGTTAACTCCCACTGAACTAGTGTGTCGAAAATAGAAATTTCTCCAACACAAGTAACAGTAAAATTTCAAATTTACAATGTTAATATTAAAGAAAGATAAATAGGTAGAAGGGCCAACCTTATTTCACACTAATGCGAACTCAATATAGATAAAAGGAATTTAGTCAAATTGGTTGGGTAAGTTGATATTGAAACAAATGGGAAAATTCTATGGATGATGTGTTTATATTTTCCTTTGTCTATGCAGGATGAAAATTTTGTAATGTAGTTCAATACTGAGGGGGAGGGGGGGTGAATCAATATTAATACCTTTTATCAATTTTAAACAATTATTTATTAAATTTATTGATCATGAAGAAACTTCAGTAAATAACATAAATAAGTATAAACTTAAATACAAATTAAAAGTTTATATAAATGACTGAGTTTAGAGAACCAACTCTAGGAGACACTAATCCCCTTGTTTTAGGGCACCAACCCTAGGAAGAACCAACTCCCTTGTTTCAAGGATCCAACCCTAGGAAGCACCAACTCCCTTGTTTTAGGGCACCAACCCTAGGAAGCACCAACTCCCTTGTTTTATGGCACCAACCCTAGGAAGAACCAACTCCATTTATTTAAACTTTAATTAGAAAAGATTATTAATCCTTCCTTGCTCCTCCCTTACACCCTCACTTCATAAGTATCTTCGTCTTTCTTCCTTGGACTTGAACATGCTTTTGATCTTCATATGTAGACCATAGAGACACTTTATTCTCACCATTATTTCTCGTTTATATAGTCTTCCAATTGGTGAAATTTGAATCATTGTGTCTTTTAATAATGAACCATTGTACCCTTTCATTAACATAAATTAATTTCTTCCTTTATTAATTTAAGAAATAAGATGACTTTGATTTTCCTCAATATCTTTTTAATAGGAAACTATATTAAGAATCAGGTTCTCAAATGGTACTGGTATGGATGCTCTCTATCTTCTACTTTTACAGGTTTATAAGTTTTGCATGGATATAAAATTGATCATATTCTTCCATATGCATCTACCATGATCTTAGTGTCTTTGTGACCACAATGGTGAACAAGATTCTTAGACTCTATCGATTATATTAATGGTGTTCTTCTCGGGTTTCCTACATAAAACAAAGTTAAGCCCAAGGAGATTTATCTTTCCTTTATGTGACACTGGGTTATGATTAAGTCTCTATTAAAAAATGTGATTGTTTGACCTTTGGCGCTAATTCTCTAGTTGTGAACTCATTTATTCCATGTGATAAGAACCCGTGACCAAACACAATTCCAAGCAGGCACTTATCTAGTGATTTCAACATTATCCTAGATCAATGATTAAAAATTAATCTAATGGTGAGATCTGCGATCCGTGCTCTTTCAACATAGTGGAGCGTTAACACTTAGCCATTGTGCGCTTCTAATCCTAGAGTGACACATCATAAATTTGATTGACAGTCCAAATTAATAGCGCAACACCTCCTTAGAATTAATTGTCGTGCAACTTGTGGTGCACAATTTCTCCTCCATCATAGATTTGTGTCCTCAATGGATGGTTAGATCTTCACTTCCTCACAGCTCCGACAAACTTTGAACCTTTTCATACATTGGAGATCAATGGTTATTATTTAATCAATCATTCGATGGGTGGTTATCGTCATTTCAGGGCTCTGGCACTCCGTGACTTCAGGAATTTATGGCTTACCCTATCCTTCCACTATACTTGATCGGATGGTCGAGAATTCACCCAAATTTCCTCCTTGACCAACGGTTGGTGAGATTTCAAAACTTTGGCCTTCGATATTTCTAGGACTCAAACTTATTTACATCCGAAGGGTCAACGCCAAATGACCATGATCAACGACTGAGATTTCAACTGATCTTCCTATCAGATTGGACGACCAACAGGATTTCACGATTTGGCGACTTCTTGATTTCATGATTTTTCCTTTCTCCAATAATCATCGAAGTGGAAATTTTTCGGAGTCCCGAAGCTTTATATCTTCTTCTTGGCTTTGATCGATGGTTGATGATATATCAGTTTGATCTTATGGCTCTGGTTATACCTGAAATTTCTCAATTAGATCTAACGACTCTTTCCTATCTGGATCCCGATATAATGGTCATGATTCCATGATCCTTTACGAAGAATCTATGTCTGCATTGCGGTCTGGCTTCTGCACGATTTTTGCAATGCCATTTCTCCTGAGATTTAGGACTTTTTCTATAGTTTGACATCAATGAAAAGCGTTATTCCAATAATCTCCCCATTTTTCATTGATGGCAATAGAGTAAGAACCCATTATATTAACTAGGTTTTACTATAAATCGTCCCCCTTTGAAAACAATGACATAAGGGATCTTTCTTCGCTCCCCCTAAGGTGATTCTCCCCCTGTCCATGTGCTTCTTCTTCTGATTTTGTAGTTTGTTTTTAATGAGGTATGGGAATTACTCCCAATTTTGTCTAAGATTTTCAAAGGTTCTTCTTGTTAGAGGTTTTGTGAATATGTCTGCAATTTTCTCTTTAGTATCAATATATTCCATTTTGACTACCTTTTGAAAAACCTAATATCTCATAAAATGTTATTTAATTGGGATATATTTGGTTTTAGAATGCATAACAATATTCTTAGATATATTTATGGCACTGGTGTTATCGCAGTTAATAGTGATTGGATTATCATATTTCGCTTGTACATCTTCTAGGTTCTGTTTCATCCAGATTACTTGTGTGCAACAAGATGTAGTTGCAATGTACTATGTTTCTATTGTAGATAGTGATATACATGTCTATTTTTTACTTAACCATGATACAAGACATTTTCCTAGGTAGAATGCTCCTCCACTATTACTTTTCTTGTCATCTACACTACCAACCCAATCTGCATCAATATATTCATTCAATGTAAAATCTTATGTTTTTGGAAACCATAAACCAAACTCCAGGGTTCCTTTAAGATATGTAAATATCATTTTTACTACATTCATGTGAGTTTCTTTAGGTGCATATTGAAATCTACCTACTACTCATACAACCTGCAAGATATATGGTCTTGTTGTTGTTGCATATAACAGGCTACCAACCATTGATCTATACATGTTTTGGTCTACTCTTGATGAATCATCATCTAGGCTTAGTTTGCATCCTGTGACCATAGGAGTGCACATGGGTTTATTGTCTTCCATTTGGAATTTATTTATCATTTCTTTGATATATTTAGTTTGGGAAATAAATATTCCTTTATCTATTTGAGTGACTTGTAAACCTAGGAAGAAAGTCAGTTCTCCTAGCATAGACATTTCAAACTCTTTCTGCATTTCTATAGAAATTGTTTTTCTTAGTATAGTAATATTACTTCCAAATATGATATCATCTACATATACCACCACAACAATCATATCTTGATCCTTAATTTGTATATATAGGTTGTTTTCAGTAGTCCCTCTCTTATATCCTTGTTTTTTCGGATACTGATAAATCCTTGAGAACAATGCTCTAGGGGCTTGTTTAAGATCATTATTGGATGCTTGGGCTGACCCAGGTTCTGATCTCAAAGGTTTCCAACAAAACCCTCAAAATATCAGCCCTCCTAGTAGACTAGAAGGAAACGTTGTGCATAGAGTGCACAACATAGTCTCACCCGAGATAGCTTATGGGGGACTACAAGACTCATATGTTTGCAACCAGTGAAGGGATTGGGACTGTATTATGTTCCTTTTCCTCATGCATCATGTTTATTATCAGTTCAATTAGATACAGTATTCATTCATTAGTCAAACTATGCATGCTGTCATAATCTAAGTGAACCATTCATTATTTAACTGATAAATAAAATAATAGTAAGACAACCATTTAGACACATAAACCCAGTTGATTTACCATGGTTCACCCCCCCTGGGGCTACGTCCACAAAGATATTTCTATTCTAATATTTTATTCATCATTCTTCAAAATATGCATTACGGGCATTATATTATTCAGGGTTACAATAAAAAAGTAGGATAATGTTCATTTGTGAGGTGAAATAGACCACACCAGGCTCCACATCCTGTGACCTAACCCTCAAAGACTAGGTTACTCATACCAAAACTATTCTCTCCTTGACCAACCGACCAACCTCTACTGGACCTCCTAGGCCTTTATTTATACTATTCTATTGGCTCATAGCCATTACATTCATATCCAAAACTCTAACCCTAACATGGATAGGTTTTTCTGCATGTGTGCCACACTGCTTTTCCTCCATCTTCTGCATGTTGCATTTCCTCCATCTTTTGCGAGATGCTTTTCCTTCATCTTCTGCATGATTTTTTCCTGCCACATATGGAAAGTTCTCCAAAAATAGGCTTTTATTTCTGCATGTCTATAGTTATCTTCTCTTTCTTATGGTCCAGTTGTTATATTTACTCATATTATTCCATGCTGGTCCATCTTTGAGAAGTATTATCATATAATTATTCCACTACCTTAGCTTCCTACACAATATTGTCGATGTGCACAATAGCCTCATGTTCTCTTTGATATTTAACTTCTGGGGGTGTAGTAGGAGTCAATTTTTCCATGAGCTCTGTGATCTCATATTTGTATTTCTCCATGATCTCCACAATCCTCTGGAACTTTCCTTATGGTGTGACTTCTGGCTCCTTTTCATAGTCTAGGATGTTTTTATAGACTTATGTCAGTCCCTTTTCTAATTTATCTGTGTGTCTCTTATGTTCCTCCTTCTCTAGGGTCAACTGATCAGAAGTAATTTGTAACACTTATGTAACCTCCCTACCAACTTCCAAGTTAGTAGCATTTGTGCGCGCTCTAGATTGGACTTCTTGCATCACACTTTCTTGTAATTTGTATGGTGCCTTTGTATGTATCTATTCCATCACCATCTCAATATGGTTTATGTCCCTTACATGATTCTGTATTGTCTCCTCATCAATTCTTAGCATCTTTTGTGTGACATTGAAGGTGTCATTTCCCTTCACCACGATCTTCAGTGTTACTTCATGTTCCTTTTGCACAGGCTTTTGTTGTGTCTTCTTTGTTGGTTGCATTGTAAATTGTTTCACTATAGGAATTTGCATAATTTGTAGAGTATCATGGACTTCCACCAACTTAGCCTTGATCTCCTCCCTTTGCGCCTTTGTTATTCATACTACATCTTCCCCTCTGTCTGGGAATTTCTCTGCCACTAACTTGACATTGTCCTATGTAATTGTGATTACTCAAGGATTATTATGGTATTTCATTCTCTTTCATGCTTCTTCCTCTTGCGTTGTAGTTCTCTTCATCTGTGAGGATTGTGCCCCAATATTCTTCTTCTTTGCATCCTCCTCTTTGGGCAAGAGGTTTCTCCAATCTTTTCATCACCCTTGACTTCTTCCCTTGATATTTTTTCTTTCTTCCTAGGATTTTTCGTTGTTGCGATGCTTCCTGATGCTTGAGCATGCTCTGTATCCTTTCTAGTGTTTTTGGCTGGACTACTTATATTTTCCGATGTGTCTACCTTTGCTTGCACCTTTGGTTTGGCTTCTTTCTTTGTTGTTGGAACCTTCCACTATGTGGGCCATTATTTGACAATCCATTCGACCTCTTCCCTTGATGCGCAATATTGCATTTCCAACCATTTTTTCTTAGGCTCCCTTATGGCCTGGATCCACATGTGATGTATGGATGCCTTAAACCTGGAAATCCCTTCGTTCTCCTAGACCACCTCAATAGCAATCCTCCACACATTTGTTTTTTTTTGTTGCATGTCTTCCAGAAACATGGCAAACACTGTGTTGTTTTATTTTTTATTCTTAATGTCCTTATCTTCCCAGAGGGTTTCATATCTTATTGCATAGCACTTCCCCTTCCTATCTAAAAAATATTATAACTTTTGTTCCTACCAACCTACCAAAGCTATGAGTATGAGGAGCAGGGAATAATGGAACTCGGTTACATTTTCTTGCGCATCCCTAAAGTCAATCAAAAACCGATTTAACAGGTATGGTGCCTAGCTAAACATCAATCCTTTTGCACAATGTGTTGCTACTTCTATGGATTCTGCTGGGGCCTCTTCCTTCCTCCACTTCCTCAATAATTTGAAATCCATTAGCTTGTTGGTGAACCTTGTTGTGGCGTTGTTGATTTATTTTATGACTATACCCTAGGTCCCCATGTTTTTTCCAAACTGCACATTCACTATCTCTGCAATTTCTTTTTCTCGTGCTTTATTCTTCAATTACTCTTCAGGTTGTGTGTCAATAGTGGGAAACCCTGTAATCTTGGCAATCAAATAAATTTCAATGGGGACTGGCCTATCCATCCATATGATACCTCCATGTATCCTAGCCAAGAGTTGTTTGACACAAAGGCCTGTTGATACTGAGAGGGGGGTGAATTAGTATCAAGTACAATTTAAAACCTTTTTCAACTTATACTTAAACCATTCAAATATATCCAATGATAAATGAACAATAGTATAAGAGTTACACCAATACACCACAATACACCATGCACAATATATGAGAAATAATCAATAGTTA
>ML795668.1:224599-264580 GCA_009831015.1 Picea engelmannii | reverse complement strand
ACATATCATGGTGTATATTACCACGATGAAACAAATATGGTGCTGCCTGAGGGGGAAAGGTTTAGTGACCATTTTGGTAATAAATATAATTTGTTCAATATTTTTGGTATTTTTGATTTTATAATTTTTTTTGTGTGTAACATAACAAATAATTTTGGGTGTGTAGATTGTGCACCAGTACGTCTGGTGGGGATGTCACTGTTGACTCAGCGAGGCGAACAACTCAGTGTTGGGAGAGAGCATCATGGAGGAGGAGAGGATCCAGAGTTGTTAGAGGACCTCGAGGAGAACCTTGAGCACTTGACTGTAGGGATTTCAATACCACATATGGATGACATACCTATGCATATGCAAAGGAATGTAGTAGGTGTAGGGAATTGCTTGGGGTGTATTATGTGGAATTTTGCATGAGCAGTACTCTATTATAGTGATCATAGGGCTCCTCGCAATGACTAATGTTGTTCGATTCTGATGCATATTTACATTGCAGATGTATGGGAGGATAGCCCAATTCTGTCATGTTATTTTGGATGTTTTTGAACACACTTTATATACATACATACATACATACATACATACATACATACATACATACATACATACATACATACATACATACATACATACATACATACATACATACATACATACANATATATATATATATAGATATAGATAGATAGATAGATAGATAGATAGATAGATATGCTATTTTTGCTTATATACATGTGATGATGTGTACAATGAATGATTGATGTTGAAAAGTATTAATGATTTAAATTCCAATTTATGATGAAATTAGCTAATGAATCTGCAAGATGATTTAGATGTCTTGTTATATGTTCATAAGAAATGTAATCAAGTGATCTTTCCAAGAATCATACCGATAAATATTTTCGAAAAAGAATAGTATGTCGAATGGCTTAAGTTTAATTAAGTTTGGAAATGACCAGTTCAAAGTCTAGGTGTACTATCAAATGATGAATTCCCAAAGAGGATGCTTCGGTCAGAAGTTCAATGAAGACAATATATTCAACAATGTTATTGGTTGCAGGTCCTAGGTAGATTCCCCCAAAACTGACTATGTCATGTGTAGGTGAAATGAGTACCCAAGCCGCGGAAGTAATATTCCCAGAGGTGCGACTAGCTCCATCCACATATCCAAAATAGGGTAAAGGGAACGACAACATCTAGAATGTCAAGCATTGGGAAGAATGAGAAGATTGAAAAATCCTAACATGCAAAGGGAAAAATAAAACAACCATAACACAATGGAAAATGTATGGTACAAATAGTACAAAAGCACTAAGTAGTGCAAAATATCATGCATAGTACTTTTTCAAGTAGAGCCCATTATGGGGCCCTGGAAGGATATTTCCTTCGTAATCAACTAACTCATAGGATCCTTTTTTAAGAGTGAATTTGACAACATAGGGGCCATGCCACAAGGGTTTGAATTTTCCTGCGCCTAGTTTATCATGGTCTTGGTCGTAGACCAAAACCAAGTCACCTTATGAAAAAGTTTGAGGAATTTTGTTTTGATCATATTGTGACTTTAATTTATTTTGGTGGGATTCGTTAGCCATGATGGCCTCGTGACACCACTCATAAAGGAAATATAAGTATGATATTCGTCCTTCTTCAGCGGAGGTATTGGGCAAGAGTTCGACAACTAGCTTAAGCAAAGGAATTTCACATTCAATAGGTAGTACTTCCTCCAATCCATACACAAGTTGGAAGGGTGTAAAGCCCATGACAATTTTGGCATAGGTTTGATATGCCCATAAGGCTAAGAATAACATTATATGCCAATTGGATTTATTTTTTCCAATCACCCTTTGGAGCATTGTTTTGAGTATCTTGTTAATGGACTCAACTTGATCATTTTCTTGTGGATATTAAGGAGAAGAGTGCGCTTGGTCAAAATGAAAAAGTGTAGATAAATCAGTCATCATGCTGTTGTAGAAATGTGATCCATGATCGATCATAATAGAATTGGGTACACCAAATCTTGAGATAATATGATTGAATACAAACAATGTTGCATTTTTTGTGTCATTAGAGTATGTGGCCATGGCTTCTTCTCATTTAGTGAAATAATCAACAACCACAATTATGTAATTATGATTGAAAGCATAAGGGGGTTTACATGTGGTAAAATCAATGCCCCGTTTAGAAAAAGGGCCAACTACAACAATGAGATGGAGGGGAGCGAGATGTGTGTGCATTTTCTTAGAAAAAATTTGGCATGGGTGGAATTTTTGGACTGCATTCATGCAATATTTAAGTATTGTGGGCCAAAAATGCCTTGCACATAAGATTTTATGGTAAGTGGCTAACCCAGAAAGATGGCTGCCACATGCTCCAGAGTGGTAGTCATTACAAATTTTTTCTTCTTTCAAATGGATGACACATCGACATAACACCGTATATACCCCACAACGAAAAAGTGTATCACCAACGATGAGGTACTGTCGAGATTGATGGTGTATGCAGTGACGATTGGATTTTGACATATAAGGGTGGAAGCGATGGGTCTAGAGATAAATGAGGCTGTCTCCATACCAGGGGTCAGAAGAGTCAATGAGGAACAAATATTCATCAGGTAATGAATCTTGGATCACTGATTCGTCAATGAATCAGGGAAGATTGGTCATTAATTCTACAAAGACTAAGGATTTCTTGGATTTGGGGGTAGAGAAATTGAGGTCAAATTCTTGTAATAAGACAATACATTTCAAGTAGCGACCTCCCAATGTCTGACGTGACAATATATATTGCATAGGATTGGCGTCAGATATAACAATATTAGTTCGAAGAAGAATGCAATGTCATAATCGCTAGACAGTGAAAACTGCTACTAGTGCCAACTTCTCGACATAAGGATAATGAAGTTTAATGCCAACTAAGCCCTTATTGAGGTAGTAAATAACATGTTCATTATGGTATTTATCAATTTGGACTAAGACTATTCTGATAGTAGTATCAGACGTCGCAAGATACAAGATAAAATCTTGATTATAATTTGGGGGTTTCAATAGCGGAGTGGATGTAAGAAAATGCTTCCGTCAATCAAAAGAACGTCGAGCTTGTTCATCCCAAATGAATGGGACACCCTTTTTAAGTAATCGCATGAAACCCTTAGTAATCTCTGTGTAGTTGACGATGAATCGTCTTAAGAAATTTTCTTTTCCTTGCAATTTATGAAATTCGTTAATAGTAATGGGAGGAGGCAAATTCATAATGGCCTCAACTTTAAGCGGATCAACTCTGATCCAAAACTTGGATACAATAAAACCAAGGAGACGACCAGATTCTAGAAGAAATATGCATTTGTGTGGATTAAGATGGATGTTGTAATGTCGACATCGAATAAATATTTGTCGTATATGATCGATATGATCTTGCTTCTTAGGATATATGGTGGGCTAGTCATCTAGGTAAGGCTACACAATATGTTTAATGTCATGGAAATCATAAGACATGGCCCATTGGAAAGTGGCACCATCATTTTTTAGACCAAAGGGTAGATTTCGATAAGAAAAAGTACCACATGGGCATATAAAGGTGGTTTTGTGTTGGTCCTCTGGTATGATTGCAATTTGATTATAGCCATAGAAGTCATCCATGAATGAGAAGACTTTGCATCTGACGCAATCATCGATGATCTGATCGATGAAGGGGGTGGGGAAATTTTCCCTAGGAAAAGCCTTGTTAAGGTCTCTATAATCAACACATACTCATATTTTTCCTTGATTTTTAGCTACAGGTACGATATTGGAGGCCCATTTTGTAAGGGGCACGATATAGATAAAACCAACATTCAATAATTTTTGAAATTTAGCCTTAATTGTTGCGAATTTTCATGGGTGAATTGGACGAAGCCATTGTCGAATAGGACGAGCTTCGATATATGTCTTTATTTCATGAAAAATGATCCATGGGTCAATTCTTGGCATTTCTTCATATGACCAGGTAAAAATATTGTGAAACTCTTTAAAAATGGAAATGTAACATTCAATCTCTTCAGGAGAGAAGTCTGCACCTATTCGGATGTGTTTCGTGATCCCAGGTTTAACTGAAATATCGATTGACATAGTCTTAGAAATATTTCCCAAGTTTCCTTATGATGGAGAAGAATATGACGTGGAGGGTAACAGGGACGGGTCTTGGGCATCAATAGAAATGAAGATTTGAATATGTGTCTCTATCCTCTCTTGATTGGGGAGGAAAGAGGATCGGTGGTGATGGTCTTCCCAGGGTCTGTCTTGAAGAGACATGACTTCCATTATAACTTCATTTTATGGGAGGATGAAATCTAGGAAGTCGTCCTTGAAATGTTCAGGGGTAACCCAATAAGGAGAGGAAAACTGATTTGACTCATCATCCAATAGGACATCAGAATCAATGCTAGCAGATTTATCTGTTGTTTAGATGGTCGAATATGATGATTCGGCTGGCGATAAAGGCATGGAAGCTCCGAAAGATTCGATATTGGAAGAGTGAGGGGTTACCCAAGGGTCGAAAGAACCAAGGTATTTACCACAAAAGGAAGAGATCACATTGATCGGTGCTATTTGAGGGGTATTGGGTGTAGGTAAAGGGAAGGTTCCCATAAGGGTCGGATAAAGGCCTACACCTATGTTGAACAACTGAGAGGGGGGGTGAATTAGTTGTCACCATGGTTAAACAATTATGCTTCTTTTAAAATATTTACAAGGCTCTCAATGATGATCACAATAATGCAAGGAAATGAACAATGGCACATTCAACATCAGTCACATATATGAGAAACACAGAGACAGATATTTCCCAAGGAAACCCATACAGGGTAAAAACCTCTTCTTCTTTATATGATAAGTATTATTTACATTCTTTACATTATCATACATTTGAGCACCAACTCATTGTGAGGCTACAACCTCTGTTTTGCAAGCTGCAACTTGCTGAGAGCACCAACTCTCTATTTTTCTCTAGCACCCACTAGAAGGAAGCACCAACTCCCTGGTTTCTCTAGCACCAACTAGAAGGAAACACCAACTCCCTGGTTTCTCTAGCACCGACTAGAAGGAAGCACCAACTCCCTGTGTTCAAGCCCCCACTTGAACCTCTGAGGACACCAGTCCTCCCTAGCACCTCCCAACCTCCCTAGTTTATGAATATGAAATATTGAAACCTATAACAGTGATATAGTGTTCAATAACAGCTTACCAGTCTCATCACTGTTCTGCAAGATTTTGCTACTCAGAATTCCTCGTTGTCTTCCAGCATGCATCCGCTACCCATTCTATTCTTCTTCTTTTATGCTCTATGTGCCATGTCCATTCGCTGCACAGTTCTTCTTTTGTTCTTTTCAATTGTTGCACTCTGTTCCTTCTTCATGCATGAATCACCTTCAACAACATCCACTACCATCCCAGTAACAACAACAACCACATATCTTCTTTGTATTGTGTATATATATCTTTTGTGCACCTTGTGCATGCAATGTGCACAATACCTCTGCATACTCACATCGCGTCGATATCCTCCACAACTTGAGTGCTCTGTCTGATCATCATCGTGACTCTTCATCTTCTCTAGCCATTTTTCCACTCGTTCAGCATCACTGTATGTTATGCTGAGATTCCTCAGCCTCTCTGGCAGTTGAGACTCTTCGTCTTCTCTGTGACAGTCGAGCTCACCTTCTTTGTTCTAGTTACAAGCTTCAATGCTCATATAGTTTTCAATCACCTCCACGAGCATCTTCATCCCTCTTGAATATTCCCAGAGACTCTTCATCTCCTCTGTCAATCACCCCAAAGTGTCTTCGAGTCCTCTGGCAGAAACCATCAGTGGTTTATGACAGTTACACTGTGATGTGCAACAGTATCCCTCCGATTATACTTAGAATCACCTGCATCATTGGATTAACTCTAATGGGTTCTTGTGTTATTTACCGGTTTCGCACTTCCACAATTCAGAGATTCTGCGATGAGACATCTTAAGTCTCCATGTCACGAGTTCCGAAACTCTGAAACGGAGCTTTTCTACGCTAGCTCCTTCCTCTATATGATCATGTCCATGACCAAGCGCTTATGAAAAAAGTGTTTTTCATGAATTCACATTTTGTGAGTCTGGAGATGAGGCATCTCGACTCTCCAAGTCACGATCCCCGAAACCCTGAAATGGAGCTTATCTCAACTGACTCCTTCCCTTCTCGTGACCACCGGCAGTGACCATAGGCTGTGCCAAAAAGGCGCTTTATATTTTGCAAGTTTATAAATTTCATTGAGTCTGATCGATGGTTGAAATCTCCAAAGATCCGACAGTCCAGATCTTATTGCGATCTTGCATCTCCTGAGTTTCCACACCAGGCTCCATTGACTCCAAGTCAGCGACTTGTCCTATGATTCGATGGTCTAGATCTGATCTTAATTCAATTGCTCAGATCATATCACGATTTCGCATCTCGCGAGTTCAATGATTATGTTTCTTTCCTCTCCAAGTCGTGATAGGCAAAGCTCCGAGATGGAGATGGATCAACGGTTCAGATCACACCTTGATCTGACGGTTGCGATTAAATCACGATTTTGCATCTCGCGAGTTCAGTGGTTATGTTTCTTGCCTCTCCAAGTCGTGAGTCGTGAAACTCCGAGATGAAACTAGATCAACAGTCTAGAACAAAACTTTGATCTGACGACTGCGATTAAATCGCAATTTTGCATATTGCGATTTTTATAGTTATGTTTCTTGCCTCTCCATGTCACGAGTCACGAAACTCTGAGATGAAGCTGGATCAATGGTCCAAAACAAAACTTTGATTTGAAGGCTGCGATTAAATTGCGATTTCGCTTATCGCGATTTTGATAGTTATGTTTCTTGCCTCTCCATGTCGCGAGTCGCGAAACTCCGAGATGAAGTTGGATCAACGGTCCAGAACAAAACTTTGATCTGACAGCTGCGATTAAATCGCGATTTCGCATATCGCGATTTTGATAGTTATGTTTCTGGCCTTTCCATGTCACGATTTGCAAAACTCCGAAGTGGAGTCGGATCCAACGATTAGAAATGCTGCTTCTCCTCCCAAGCTTACTTTGTTCTGCTTACTCTGATCTTGCCATCGCTGATATTTTCCATCGCTGATATTTGTCATCATTGATCTTTGCCATCGTTGTTCTTGCCATCAATGGTAAGCTTACTCCCAACTGTAAACCTTCCAACAACCTATACTCTCATATTCGGGTGTTGACTTGCCTACAACTGGTACATTTGTGTTAGGGTTAAGTCGCACATCAGGTGTACAATAATCAAGTTGGTCTATTGTCACTATCTTTCCTTGGTGAGGAACGCGAATAATTTGGAGGACAGAGGATGCCACTGCTTTCATATCATAAAACCAAGTATGACCTAAAAGGATATTATAGTCGATATTAACATCGATCACCTCTACTTCGAAGAAGGCAGTTTTACCAACTAGTTCGATTGGTAGGGAGGGAAAGATACCATGAGGTTTGAAAAAATTTCCATCAAAGGATTTAAAGATGGTTTATGATGTAGTAATTTGTGGAGAGCCTAAGGATTTCCAACAATTCATTGAAATAATACAAGTGGTTTCAACTTCATCGATCACGGTTCGAAAAACATTTTTGTTAAGTGAACGAACGGTGATTTGTAATGAAAGTTGGTGTGAAAGGAGGGGTTCACTTTGGTAAATGTTAAAAGAGATAATTTTTTACTCCAAGGGATCAATTACCCCAATGGTTGTTAACAAATATTTTCATTGGTTCAGACAACTCTACAATACTTCGAGGGCAGACATGGCACATGGGGATTGAGTGATATCCTCCACTATACTATAGTGTTAAGATGCTTGATTGTTAGGGTTATGTGTCGTTCAATGAAGTACCCCTTTTAGGGGGATTAAATCATGTTCTATACTTGGTTTCTCAAGAGTGAGAGGGACATTGGGTGGGGTTGGAGATAGAGAATATTTTGATGGAGGATTCCCATCTTAAGAGTCATGATTCTTAGTTCTGGTGGATAACATCATGGATTTAACCATCAAGATATTGGTGGTTGAGGACTTAGGGTTTCCCCCAGGTGGGGGTGGTTGTGTTTGCACAACTAGTTATTGTTGTTGGGGGGGGGAGGATGTTTTAATACTGTAGGTGTAGAAGAGGATGGGCCTCATTCAAGATATTGATGGATTTTAGTGAGACGAGGACAATCTTTGGTGAAATGATCCTTTTTACAAATCATGTAGTGATATTTGGCCTTTTGTTTAGGTTTACCCTCAGCATTGTTTTCTTATATCTTGGGGCCCAACTATTCAGAAGAGTTTTTATTTTTCTTATTATTGTTACCCTTATTTTTTCCTTTGGATGGATGTGGGTTTTTGGGTGCAGTTGACTGCACTGAATTAACCTCATAGGTTTAGGCAGGGGGATTATTTTGAGTGCTTGTGTGGACATATGAGTTGGGATTGGTAGCTTTATTTGATTGGTTGTGTTTCCTAGTCATCTGACTAGATGAATCCGTAGAAACATTATCGATCATACCATTAGCATGGGGTCCAAGTGCAGGTTTGGTTGGATTGTTCAATAGCCAAGGAGCATGTGGAATAAAGTTGTATAACTTGCTTGATTGAGAGTATACTATGTATAAATATTGGGCTCTACTGATGGCTTGTTCCTCGATGAAAACGCCTCCCATGGTGACATCTCAAGCGATAGGTGGAAAAAGAGACTTTGTAAACTAGTCAGCTAATATTTGGTCCAGGATTGTGGCTTTAATTAGTTGTTGTCGATGTCTCCAATCATGAATGTGATCGGAGATATGGGTGGAGGTTGATTGGTGTAACAACGTTAAAAGATCAGTACTAGTTTCATATCTGATCAATAATTGGAAGTGTGTCAAAAATTCCATAGCAAGGGAGTTAAATTTGTCAAAGGAGTTCCACAACAAATCTATATATGATTTGGCTGCGGATCCTATAAGAGTCCATTGGAAAATTCATAATTGGATGGAATCATCCATCAAGGAGTTCAAAGAACACGATAGGTGGAAAGTCATCATGTGATTGTTTAGATATTCTCCAAGATTTCCATCGAACTTGGGAATATCAGATGGGATTTTGGAAGGAATGGGGGGCCAGAAAGGGGAATGTCATATGGGATCATTAGTTAAACATGAAATATCAGGAAAATATAAAGTTTCTAAGAATGAGAGTTGTTTGTTGACTTGTGGAGGTGGGTTATATGGTCCTCCTTCATACGGGTGTTGTTTTGGAGGTCCTCCTCCATAATATGGTCTGTCATGGGGTCCTCCACCATAAAGTGGTCCTACAGGGAGTCCTCCTCCATAAGGTCGTCCTCTGGGAGGGACTCCACCATAGGGTGGTCCTCCTCCATAAGGTGGTCCTTTCGGAGGGCCTCCACCATAAGGTGGTCCTCTAGGAGGCCCACCTCCATAGGTTGGTCCCCCAGGGGTTCCTCCCCCATGGGGTCTTCCTATACGGGGTAATCCCCCTCCACCGTAGCGTGGTCTACCAAGAGGTCCCCCACCATAGGGCAGTCCTTTAGGGGGTCCTCATAGTTGAGTAACAATTGTAGGATTGGCAGGTTGTGGAGGTTGGTTCCATATGGTATTGGTTATTCCTAGTTAAGGGTGGCCCTATGATCCAAAAAGGATCCATAGAAGACTAAGGACAACTCATAATTCATAGAAGCAACTCAGGAAGCTCAGAATGGCCTCAACAGGCAGAGAAAGGGAAAAAAAATCAAAGTCCTCAAACCCCAGTGAAATTGGCATCATTCCGAAGAGTGTGTCACAAGATTTCCAACGGTGTAAACAGATCATCAAACTGAGTTATGTATCAAAAGATATTCACGGTCAAAGTTTTGGTCAACCTAGCCCAGTCAGCAGGAATGAGTCAACATATGTACTGCTGACGTCAATAAGGATGAGTCAACATCCATACTGCTGATGTCAACATCATTATGGATGAAGTCAACATCTGTACAATGTATGTGGCACACACAGAGGATGACACTTGTAATGTTGATGTCAGCATGGTGATGTGGAAACACTAGAGGCTGCCACGTGTCACTCATTTTCGGCATTTTTGGGTCAACATGTGGACCAATGAGGAAGTTCCATGTGGTAGTCCGTACAACCATGTGGCACACAGTACGGGAAGTAGAAGACACATGGCATCCGTACCATATGTGGCAGGCTGACATGGAAGATAAGTGATGTGGCAGGGTGACGGTAGATGTTAATGATGTGGGAAAATGGTGGCTACCATGTGGCCCAGTCATGGGTTTCCACGTGGCAGTGGGAAAATTCCCAATGCGGCCCCATAACCAAAATTTCAAAAATAAAAAGTGGCCCACCAAATATGGTGGAGGTCCCACCAAATCTGGTGGCCAACCTTTCATATAATCCAACTCCGAAAAATCTAAACAAGACTCCAAACTTGGCGGCGGTTTAAACCATATATATATATGTTGTTGAAACTACAAGCCCAAAAGGGGAGGCTCGTAGGCTCAACCCTGGGACCTCCCCCAACCAAACGCCTTACATAGAATCTGCCAATCTTTGAGCCAAACTGCTCCATTGGTTAGTGCACCTGATTTTTAACTTAAATGCTGAGTTTTCCAGTGGACGGGGAGAGGGAACGCTCGATGGTATGGTCGAGCATGTTTTTCAAGGAAAAGTACAGTGAATTAATTACAGTTTGTAGGCATGGAAACTGAGACGACATTTCTCATGGGCCTGGGAGTGCCAGAGTCAGATTGAGGCATGGAGATAGTCGTTTTTGGGTAATTCGATGCCACGAATTCAATGGTGTAGTCAATTTTCTAATTTGAGAAAATCTTCTGCAGCTTAATTCCAAGTTCTTATGTATTTTTCCAAATTATTTTGCTGAGATAATAAAAAGGCCTTCCCATATGAGAGCAAGACCTAGAGACATATTCCAGCGAGGACGAACTCCTTTATCAATTTTTTGTGTTCATATTTGATTTTTATGTCTCTTCATTATTGATATTTTCCTTATTTATGGTACACTTTAATTTATGCTCATTTAATACAATTCTTTATAAGTCACATCGATGAAAAGATCTTGCATCATGTTGGTATCAGAGTAGTCATATTTGACTTGAATTGTTTATTTTGAATGCTTACTAGGGCCAAGAATAAGTAGGGTGAAGGAAATCTTAAGACTTTCCATCCTGAGGTTGGTCGTGCATCCCGAAGGAAGAAAATGGCCGAAGAGGACAAGCATGATGACCATATGGTATTTTATCGCATGTCAGAAGTGGTCGAGTGAATGTATGGAGATTACAAGAAGAGGATGAAGAAGAAAGGGAAGAAAAAGGAAGCACAAGATGATGATAATGCTTCACTGAATCAAGGGGTTGGAGGAGACACTCTCGAGCCTTCATATTCACCATCAATTTCTAGTTCTTCTTCCTATGAGCATTCTCATCATTCTAGCCATAAAGATTCTTTTAAGAAACCATTATTAAATATTGATGTAAAGTTTTCTTTACCTAATGGAGATGTTAATCCTGAAAAGTTAGATAATTGGATCCGACATGTTGAAGTATATTTTTGTGTTCAACAGATTGATAAAGAGGAAGTTAAAGTGCAATTGGTTTTTCTTCGGTTGGAAGGCACCGCTCTCGTGTGGTGGGAGAGAAAACTTCATGACAGAAGTAAGTGTGGTAATCTTCTTTCCTCATGGTCATAATTTAAATTAGCGATAAGGAAGTAATTTTATCCATTGGGTTATTTACATAAAGCAATGTTGGAATGGAAAACTTTACGACAAAGTAAAGGTCAAACTATACAAAGTTTCATGGAAGAATTTAGGAAGAAATATCTTGCATTAAACATTCCTTTGGATTCTTATGAAACTTTAATGAAGTATATTGGTGCACTTCATAGTTATATTCATCATAATTTACTATTGTTTAACCCCACCAGCCTTGACGAAGTTTGTGTGCAAGCCACTCACCTTGAGAACATGGGAAATCATGTTCAAGAAGATCCCACAAAGAAACCTTCCAATCTCCCACGTAAGGAATTTAAGAAGTTTAAAAGGAAGGACAAAAAGACCTCCATTGTAAAGAGAGAAGACGGAAATTCATCTTGCACTCATTGCAAGAAGAATGGTCACGATGATGAACATTGTTGGAAAATGCATCCAGAGAAGAGACCAAAATAGTTCGGTGGAAAGGGGAAGACAAAGACCGTTGCTATAGTGCAAAAAGATCTTGGTTCTGATTAAGGAGACGAAGGAAAGATCACAGCGGTTGGAGTACAAGGTAAAGATTCCCTTCATGCTAGTTCAAATTCCAATAATGAATCTCATGATGATGAAAGAAAGAGGAATGAATTATTTCATATAAGAGTTGTATCTAAACACACTAAGATAGATACATTGTTTGATCTGGGTTCCCAAGTAAATTTGATATCTGGAGCACTTGTCAAAAAGATGAGTCTTGAAACTAAACCACATCCAAAGCCTTATCCTCTTGGTTGGGTATGTGATAAATAAAAACTTAATGTCACCAAACAATGTGGTGTCACATTTTCTATTGCTTCAAAGTTTATTGATGAAGTGGATTTGGATGTTGTATCACTTGTTATATGTGGCATAGTGTTGGGGAGTCCTTATCTTTATGATAGAAAATAATTCTTCTTTCATCATGAGAAAAAATATCACCTTACTAAAGGGGGAGTGGAATATATTGTTGGAGCCACAACATGATGGTAAACACAACAGGACAAATGAAGAGACTCATAAACACTAATAGTCGTAAGGGAAAAAAATGTCAGAACATCTGATGCTTTTCAATGATGTGATCCTTATCATAAGAAAGAATTAATTGATATTTTTTCTAAGTATGATGATATTTTCCAGGAACCATATGGATTACCTCCTAAGAGGGAAATCCAACATGAAATACATCTTCAGAAGGATTCTCCTCTTCCTAATGTCGGCATGTACAGGATGTCATTTGTATAGATGACAAAGATAAAAAATCAGGTCAAGGCTTATTGGATCAAGGGGTCATCAGGCCCAACTCATCTCCTTGTGGTTCTCTGATTGTGATGGTGCCAAAGAAGGATGACACATGGAGAATGTGTGTCAATTACTAGGCCTTAAATAAAATCATGGTGAAAAATTGATACCCTCTTCCTTGTATAGATGATTTACTTGATCAGTTAAATAATGTTGTTTATTTCACTAAGTTGGATTTGCGCAGTGGATACCATCAGATCAGGGTTGCAGAATAGGATGCATGGAAAACTTCCTTTAAAACCAAACAAGGATTGTTTGAGTGGTTATTCATGCCATTTGGGCTTTGTAATGCTCTAACAACCTTCATGCATGTGATGAATGATGTATTCAGGCCATTTCTAGATGATTTTGTGATTGTATATTTAGACGACATTCTTATATTTAGTGGGACTTGGGATGAACATGTAAGGTATGTAAAGAAAGTATTGGATACTTTGCAAAGGGAAAAGTTGTATGTAAAATTGTCCAAATGTGAATTTGGTAATACTGCACTTGTATACTTAGGTCATTTGGTAAGTGAAATCGAAATATGAAGCTTCTTAGGTGCAGTCTAGTACTGGAGGAGATTCATTTCAAACTTCTCCTTTATAGCAGCTCCTTTGAATTCCTTAACCAATGTGAAGAACACTTTTGAGTGGGGAGGAAAGCAACAAAAAGCATTCGACACTTTGAAGGAAAAGATCAATACCGCACAAGTATTAGCACTGTCGAATCTTCAACAACCTTTCGAGATCGAGACAGATGCTAGTGGATACGCCATGGGTGAATTATTGATGCAATATCGTAAGCCTATTTGTTACCACTCTGAAAATTTTAACCAAGTTGTTGTTAACTATCCTACGTATGATAAAGAGTTGTATGCATTAGCTCAAATCATAAAGAAATGGAAACACTACTTGTTAGGGAAGAAAACAATCATACATACATATCATCAACCCTTATAGTATCTCCAAGCAAAAACCAAACTGCAACAATCTCGACATTACATATGGATGGGTTTTCTACAACAATTTCATTTGGTAATCAAGTACAAAAGGGTACGAGTAACAAGGTAGATGATATGATTTCTAGACCTCCTATTGTTGCTTCTATTATTTTGAAGAATGCTTCTTTATCTCATGATATCTATGTGGAACAATATGTCTTTGATGAAGATTTTAAAGAAGTATTTGAGAAGCTAACCCATGGTGCACAAGTAGAGAACTATTGTCTAGAGGGAAAACTACTATACCATCTTGGAAAACTATGTATTCCTACAAGTGAACGAGTCCATGTAATACGAGAAGCTCACACTTCTCTTGTGTCTAGGCATTTTGGGGTAGGAAAAAATATGGCTCATTTGCAGAGGTTTTGTTACTAGCCTCAAATGAAAGAAATTGTAACTAAATATGTAAAGGGGTGTGGGATGTGTTCTACTTGTAAGCCCACTAATAGAAAACTAGGGCTATACTCACCACTTCTTGTTCCATCCCATCCATGGGAAAGTATTTCCATGGATTTTTTAGGGGGTTTACCAATGTTGAAAATGGGTCATGACTATTTGTATGTTGTAGTGGATAGGTTCAGCAAGATGTGTAACTTAATTCCATGTAAAAATCATATCATTGCTGAGGAGAATGCTAATCTCTTCTTTCAGTATGTTTGGGTTCACTTTGGGTTACCTACATCCACTATCTCAGATCGAGATACTCGATTCCTTGGGGATTTTTAGACAAGATTGTGGAGAATGATGGACACCAAGTTGAAGAGGATCACTTCTTTCCATCCATAGAATGATGGACAAACAAATATTGTTAACCAAACAATGGTACTTTTTCTTTGAGGCTACTACAACAAGCATCCCAAATTATGGGATGAACAGATACCCTATGTAGAACATGCTTACAATCGAGTCTTACATTCCACCACTCAGTGTTCTCCTTTTGAGACATGTTTTGGATATTTTCCTAAGGTTCCTTTGGAATTGATGTATGGGAGAGATGTCGATTCAAATGACGAAATAAATGAAGATAGATCCCGCAAGTTCATTCAGAGGATCCAACAGGTACATCAAGCAGTCAAGGAATAGTTGGAGAAATGTCAAGCACAGTATAAGGCTCGACATGAAAAACACAGGGTTGATCATCAGTTCCAGGTTGGCTTCATATCAGAAAGGAGAGATTTAAGTTTGAAGGAAAGAAACTCAAGCCCATCCATTATGGATCCTTGATTATTTTGGAGAAAAGTGGTACCAATTCTTTTCATCTAGATCTTCCACCTTATATGCAAATCTACTCAGCTGTAAATGTGGAGAACTTGAAACTTTTTGAGCCTCCCATGATCATGGATCAGGGTGAGGAAGTTTCAATACCTTCAGTTGATGATTTTTCTCCTGAGTACTTGGATGCGTTAAAGGAAGATATCATCTTGGACAGAAGAATGAGGACTTCATGCATGGGTGATGTTGATTATATTCGAGTAGGATTAAAGGGCATGCATCCAAGCAAGGCAAAGTGGATTGAGAAGGACAAGGTGAGGGAAATATTCCCTCACTTATCAATTGATTGATGAAAGAATTGGGTAGTCCAAAAATCTTTCAGTGGAAAGGTGTGATACAAAAAGAATCCAGAGAAGACTAAGGACAACTCAAAATTCACAGAAGCAACTCAGGAAGCTCAGAATGGCCTCAGCAGACAAAGAAAGGGAAAAAATTAAGATTCCTCAAAACTTAGTGAAATTGGTATCATCGCGAAGAGCGCATTGCAATATTTCCAATGGTGTAAATGACTCATCAAACAGAGTTACAGAGCAAAAGATTTATGCGGTCAAAGTTTTGGTCAACCTAGCCCAGTCAGCAGGGATGAGTCAACATTCGTACTGTTGACATCAACATCAGTATGGATGACGTCAGGATTTGTATAGTGTACATGGCACACACATAGGAATACATGTGTCATGTTGATGTCATCATGGTGATGTGGCAGCACTAGAGGCTGCCATGTGTCACTCATTTTCGGTATTTTCAGGTCAACATGTGGACCAATGAGGAAGTGCCATGAGGAAGTCCATACAACCACATGGTAGGACGTACTAGATGTGGAAGACACGTGGCATCCATACCATATGTCATATAATGTTGTGGCAGACAGGTGATGTGGCAGGGTGACTATACATTTGAACGAGGTGGGCCAATGGGTGGTTGCCACGTGGCAGTGGGAAAATGCCCAATGAGAGCCTGTAACCGAAATTTCAAAAATAAAATGTGTCCCACCAAATATGGCGGAGGTCCCTCCAAATCTAGTGGCCAACCTTCTATATAATCCATCTCCGACAAATCTAAACAAGACTCCAAACTTGGCGGCGGTTTAAACCATATATATATGTTTTTGTAACTACAAGTCCAAAAGGGGAGGCCTGCGTGCTCGACCTCGGGACCTCCCCCAACCAAACGCCTTACATAGCATCTGCCAACCATTGAGACAAATGGCTCCGTTGGTTAGTCCACCCAATTTTTAACTTAAATGTTGAGTTTTCTAGTGGACGAGAAGAGGGGGCACTCGATGGTATGACTGATCATGTTTTTCGAGGTGAAGTACAGTGAATTAATTGTAGGTTGCAGGCACATAAACCGAGACAAGATTTCTCATGGGCCTAGGAGTGCCATAGTCAGATTGAGGCATGGAGACATTCATTTTAGGGTAATTCGACGCCACACATTCAATGGTGTTGTCTGTTTTCTGATATGAGCAAATTTTTTGTAGCTTAATTCCATAATGAGGTATACTTATGTATTTTGCCAAATTCTTTTGCTGAGTTAATAAAAAGGCCTACCCATTTGAGAGAAGGACCTATAGACATAGTCCACAAGGGACGAACTTTGTTATCATGTTTTTGTGTTCATATTTGATTCTTATGTCTCTTCATTATTGAGATTTTCCTTCTTTATGGTGCACTTTAATTTATGCTCATTTAATACAATTCTTTATAAGTCACGTCGATGAAAATATCCTGAATCACCCTATAGTAGGTTGGTGGTAGAGGGAATAGTATGGCCCCATGATGGGTTTTGGCCGGTAGCTAGGGGTTTCTCCCTAGTTGATTGGTGCCCCTAGAGGGAATATGGCCCTGAGGCTAGGAGTTTCCCCCAACCAAATAAAGGTTGGCTCCTGATAGTAGGAAATTCCCCTGTTAAAAAGGATCCAGAGCTCGAGGGTTTCCCCCCAACAAGATGTTGGTCGGATGTTTTCCCTGGGTACAAGGGTTGTCCCCCATTGAAAGGTTGGATCATGGATGTTTGTTGGCCAAAACCCATTAGTATAATTCCTTGGGGAGGTAATCCTCCCATTGAAGGTTATTTCCCAAAGAGGTTGGGATCGACTCCTAAGAACAATTGGGTAAAGAAAGGTTGCCTCCCAGTGGGGGGTGTAGAAGGTTGTGTTATTGAAGGTGGCGATACAATGGTGGGGACAACATATGATATGGATGTCAATGTTAACGTTTGGGCTGTGGAAACGTTCGTCTGAGCCATTTTTGGTGTAGAGTAAATGGGGGAGGAACGGGAGAAAGAAGTTTGAAACATATGGGAGATACCAGATATGGGGGGGTGATGGGTGCATGAAGAAGCATGTGATTGATCTTGTTGCAAGAGTTTAAAAGAAAAGTCTATGGTTGTATCTAATAAAGTAGGATGTTGTGGGGTTGTGTAGGGGTTTTCATAGGTTTATATGGACCATACACCCATGATGGTGTGATATAACCTTTAGATAAATGGATATGTTGGGTTTCCATGCTCACGATGTCTTCACAAGGTACAAGTGGTAGATGGGTAATTGGTACCAAGTTCAGGTTCTCCAACAGAGTTTACTTGAAGAAGGAGGGGACTGAAAGGGTCATTCAAGGGTGGATTTGCAGGGAGTACAAATCCCTCTCGAAATTTATCTCCTTCTAGGCATTCAAGCAAAGGGGTAACAATACTTTCGACTTTAGAGTGGCTTTCCTCGCAAAATTCCTCTTGAAGGTGATCTTCGGGTGAGTTGGGAGGAAAAAATTCACAATGTAGTTGAGGAAAACCTTGTATCCTCCGAGACCTATGCAATTTTTGATTAGCCAAGATTGATATATGAAAATGATAGTCCTAAATCCAACTAAAGAAAATCGACAACACGCACTAAAAAATTCTAGGAATCAAACAAAAAACCAAAGCTTCTCGCCATGAGCACACTAGTTGGTGATGAAATCCAACATCATGGGAACATGTGAGAAGGGGAAGGGATAAGTGGGTGGATTAGTTATGTTGGAATCCTGCTTAACATACTTACACCTTGGCACAAGCTCCGCAATGGTCTATCTGTGGGTTTCCCTACAAGGAGCCTAAGTGAGTCTAACCAATGTCTGATCCAGGTACAAAGAAGACTCCCCTTCACCGTCAGCTTGTGAAAGAGCCCTAAATATTATGGCAACTAAGGTCACCAAATATTATTCCACCTCCGGGAGGGTACAGTCGACAATCGGGTCCGACAATATGGGCAAGATATCAAGTCCGAAATTCCTCGAGAGGACTTAGAACAAGAGGAATGAAAAAAGATTTAGAGGACCCCGAAAAGATTCTAGATTCATGAAGTTTCGAGACCAAATGGAAACATCTTATTCTCAAGAAGAATCCCCAATGTACTATCATTCCACTATGTTTGGTTAGGCCTCAAAGGGGTAATCTTTGTTGCCCATCCACACACAACCTCGTGTGTAGCCTCTGTGTGAGAGGGGGTTCCCGACTATTCCTATACAAAAGTTGGGTTTAAGCACTCTGTTGAGGGGTCCGAGGTTCCTTAAACTAAAAAAAAGGAACCAAGCCCGCTTAAGAGGCCCAATTAGACTCATAACTGTTTCATGAGTGGTAAGGTTCTCTAGATTCGTGATCTGGCTGGAATTATTGATGGGCTTTAATCATGATTGACATATGTCTCTTTTTTGTGAAACCTTTCCCAGGCTCTGCAGTTATCTTTTTGTTTTTTTTTAATATGTATGACAAAGAAAGATAAATATTAATCTAAATGGAAGAGGGAAGTTAAATTGTGTGTTGGGAGAAGGCTAGGTTTTTTAGGATAACCTCTATACCTTAGCATGCAAACGAAGAATATCTAAGCTACTTCAAACCAACATTAATACCATTTTGATTAGTGGACATTATACATTGTCCGAGATAACATTTACAGAAAAGAAAAAAACATACACGTGACAAGAAGCTAGTGCATAAAAAGTAATTTTCTATGCTCTATTATCAATCACAGATTAACACAATCAATTTCTATTCATCAACTAGAATAAAAGAATTGTATTATAGCATTATCAGATAACTTTAAATAACAGATATAACAACTCTTACTCAATACAACAACAAATATTGAATCTGAAGACATAGATAATCCCCATCGATCCAATCACATTAAATCCTTAGATGATAGACGTGTCTTTGGTTCTAAAGATAACTTCTTAATTAAAATAACTTGCACAGAAATAGTTCTCTTACAAAATTTCAGAAAAAGTCTTTCTCTCCAAAAGCATCAACCCATTGTCACAGGTCGATGTCATTATTTATAACAAAAAATAACTGAACTAAAAAAAAACTACTAAAGTTGTGTTAAATTAAGAAAATTCCACATGGAGGAATCATCTATTTCTTCTCTTTTGCCCATCTAGTGGTTTTACTGAAGTGGATTGTTCTTCTCATACTTTGACCACTTGGAGAAGAGATCTTCACATGTATTTTCATATGGAAACCTGTGTTGATCCATCGGAGCGGAGAGGACCTCTTTTTATCTCTATTTCCCAATCCGTGTACTTGATTATCTTGACACTTAAGCATTGTAAGACTGCAAGAGCTTTAATCAGGGTTTCCATGAACATCTTCACTTGACCCGGTATCATGCTTGAAATATAAGAAATCTATGCTTCCCATGCCAGGTATTTCTCTTGATTTCGTTTAACTATGTCATGCAGATTGACGAAATATTTCGGTGGACCAAATTCTGGTAGGTGAATGCTCTTCATTTCCCGATTGACTTTCTCCCAACTTTTCTCACATTCTCCCCATCTTTCCTTCATTTTCCACTGAGGATCCTAGACCATGCTTACCCAGTGTTCAACTGCCTTCTTTATTTGAGCGATGTTGTTATCCATCAACACTCAGATGCCATGCTTTTTTGTACCTTAGCCCTTCTTCACTTCTTTGATGTAGTCTATCCATTTTAAGTCTTGATGTTCCTTTTCATACCATTGTTTCATGTCTTTACAGGTTTCTAGCCCCATGAGGGTATCTTCTTGGAAATCATCTATGTGAGCAGTGAAGAGATCTCTTTCACTAGTGAATTGTGCATATATTTCTCGAAAATTTCTCTTCAAGAGTACCACTCCCCGTGTCAAATTCTAGTAATATTCCGCTTGATGTCGCAGATGGTCCAATTCTTTCTTGATGGCGGCTACCTCCCTTTCATCCCTTATTTCCCTTTATAAAGTAGCATCGGTTATAGCCATACCTACTCCGATTATCTCAGTCATCTTAGAATTTTATGTGTCAAACAATGTTTCCTTTGTTGTTATGAGAAGTGTGCTATCGATCATGAGCCTCCTTTTCTTGGTAGTTCTTCTCATTAAATCTTTCCTTTTCCCGTCATAAGAAATTGCCTATATATCGACGATTTCATCTACTAGTTTAGGAATATGTTGATCTCCCTAGGACAGAGTACTTCCGAGGCTTCTGACCATACAGAGATGTCCCATGGAAGGTTCTCTTGGTTCCTTTGTAGGGGAAACTTCTGTATGTTTTGGTGAATTGGCCTCCTACTGGTGCTCGTCAACTGGTGGAGTCTTGGTCCTAGATGGGGAAGTAGGCAAAGGATCGACATTAGCTGGAATTTCGGCTATTGAGATGTCAATTTATGGTTGCTTCATTTCTTCTTCTTGTTCACCAACACCCAAGTCATTCTTAGAGCTATCATTCTGAGGATGTGTTCCCAATTGGTCGATAAATTCAGTGTCCATAGTGTTCTGTGTCTCATGGTCTCCTTCCTGGGGATTTGGGGTCAAAGCATCGAAAGTTGGAGAAGATGTTTCCCTTGGTTCTTCCTCTTCTGTGATTCATACCAGGGTTATGTGCGAAACCTATAAACTTTCCTCATTTTCATATATGGTAATTAAGTCTATGAAGACAATAGGAACACCTGTCCCACTTGATGCTCTTTCTATCCCTCGCTAAGTTGTAGTAGTCACCGACGATCCTGCCTGTGGTGAAATGGGGTTGGGGTTTTTTTTGTCGGAGATCTCCTCTAGTGGAATTTTCTATGAGCCATTTATCTCTTCCTCAGGGTGGCTTGTATTAGCCTGGGAAATCCTCAAGGTTTCTATCAAAGGGTTGAGTGGGGGATCTTCTCCAAATATTTTTATATCTCTTTCAGATTCTTCTAGTAACATCACCCCCCTCCTTTGTTCCTTTGTTGCTTCTACTTCTTTGTTTTCTTCTCTTACCCTGAGGGATTCTTAAGCTATATGTTCTATCATTTCAACCTGCTCATCCATAGCCATCGCTTTGGATCTGGTCATATTGGGGTTAGCCTTTATATGGAGCACCTCCTCCCAGTCTTGGGTGCCCTTTGTAAATATTTCATCTTCAAAACTATCATGAGCATATGGCCAATAGGAGGATACCTGCGATGTGTTGGGGAACTAAACCCTTCAGATCATTCTTGCGAAAGCGTCCTGTGGGGAATCGATACTTAAGTTGATTTAACCCTTCTTGTTTTGCTTGCACAGTGTCTTTGAACATATAAAATCCTATATGAAATCCATAGGGAATGAAAGATCTCTTATTATCCTTTACCAGGGAAGCATTATAACCTTGTAAAATAGTCTGGTAACAAATCTCTCCCAATATGAGATGATCTACAACATGAATAGGAAGTAGGTGGGGCACACTAGTAGCCCCAAAACCCCTGATATATGTGCTTGTCTCTTCGAAGTACTAGTGGCCAACTTTAGCTATCATCTTCTTTGCTGCCACCAAAAGCCTAGGGAATTCCTTTCTAAAGATAATGAAGTATACCCTGGCTATGAATCCATCACAGATCACCACATATGATCTTTTGTACCTATTCTCCCATAAGATATTGAAATAAACATGTACATGCAATTCTACGATGTCTCAACTTAAATTCATACCTGCGAAAAAATTTCTTGCATAGATTACATCCAACAGGTAGGATGCCATGTAAAAAATTTGAAATTCTCCTTTTTTCGATGTCTGGGCCTGTAGTGGATTGATACTTAGCTTCTTGTAGATAATGGCTCCCCAATTGAAACTACTCTCGACAATCGCCAAGGGCATCCAACCTTCTAAAAATTTTGAACAATCCTTTTCTCTATATAGTCGGCAGATCAAAACCATTAAATACATGTAGGGATCTCTGAGATTTACTTTGTTATACGAGCCATTGTTTCTGTTGGTGAATTTTTTGTCTTCTTTCCACCATGAGGCTAGTAACCTACTCGTGTCATGATACTCATAAAATTTGACCATGAAATCTATGTTTAACCTCTCCTCTAGTTCCCTGAGTTTATAATATTTTTGTACCTCAATTGGAAGGAAAAAACCAACACATTCTCTCTCTACATTGTTGATAGTGCATTTCACGATGTCCGCGTGATCGATTATCCATCCTAGAGTCTCAATACAGGGTAGAAATGGGGTCCCACAAGCCACCCTGTGCAGGTATGATCTCCTGATGTTCGAGAACACTTGATCATCCAATATTCTGACGTCCATAATGTTGTGGGGTGTGAAATCCAGGTAATCCTCGTAGATGATTTTGCTATGCAAGTCTCCCCAATGAGGGAGCACCATTTTATATCCAGTGATTGTCTCTGTGTCTCCGAACGTCAGAGGTTGGGAAAAATTATTTTTGGTGGATGTGCAGATAACTGATTCCATATTTGATAAAAAATCAAGTTCTCTTACAGTGCCCGGTGTAGACCCTTCACCAACCTCTGATTCCTTCTTTTTGGGCTTTCTAGGTGAGCGATTGGTCGTTGGATTTCTTGGAGGCATTTTTCCACAGAAAAGAAAATAATGTTATATTGAGAAGCCAACCAACCTAGATAATATTCATTGACTCAATCACAAGTGTATAAATGGTAAATACAATGCTTACCTCTCTCTTGCAAGAAATTAACCTGGTCTTACTAGTAATCAAAGTCAGGGAGTGGGTTGTAACCTCCTCAAAGCTTTCTCTTTATCCTTCGTCTGCTTCGGGGAATAAGTGATTTTTGAATGAAATAACATGTTTGGGTATGACCTTGTAAATTTAAATAGAATGTATACTTACCTTGTCTCATCAAGCCTTAAATTCGGGAGTGCAAATGTGATATGTGAAATCTATTACAAAATCTCCACCATGCTTAGGATTAAATGCAATGCAGGATGGTGACGCATGAGTGGGTTTTCTTAGTTCATCGATGAATTCAAATTACAACGACTGGTCGGTGTGTGGGATTGTGGTGTTGGTTGCATGAAAATTCAATTTGTATACCAAAATGAAAAAATATGTCTTACCTCAGCTAGGGGTGTCCCATCAAATCCCCAGGCCTTTTTGTGTTCACAAGAAACTAGTATGATCGACGTTGGGAAAAATAAAACAAGGTCTTTTGAATGGAAAACCAGCATGGATCGAATGACATTTCTGGCGTAGAATGACGAAGGTTCGATGAAAAACCCTGGCGTTCCGTGACCCATCCGTCTGTCGATAGTAAATGAGTGAATCGACGTTGTCATTTTTACCCTTAGGAAAAAATTTCAATGCTGATAAAAATTGTTGTACAATGCTGATGTGGAAATGATGTCATGGAAGTACAGATATAACATGGGGGAACCTCAAAGGATGACACGGGGAAGAGACTGAGTCATCTGGACTATTAATGTGACAAAGACACATGGCTTATTGATTTTTACCTCTTCGTGAGAAACATTTTTCGGCATCGGTGACTTTCTTTAGACAAACATCCCTAGCTACAATGTCCTATCCTGCTGATGTCAAACGACGTATCGACGATCGACGATCGACGATCGATGATTTGTATCAGTTAATGTTTTGTCGTTTCAACCCTTGAAGTTCGTCGATGCCGAAAACGTATCGACGATGTTAAAGAACTATCTTATAGACCATAATTTGTCGATCAACGATCGCTGAAAAAGTTTCAAGCCGTGTAGATTTTAGGCCTTTCATGTCATGTTACTAAAATATCAATCCGTTAATAAATTCAAACCAAAAAACCATAACCGATAACAAGACTCATTGAAAACATATAAATTCATCCATCCCACCACACTGACTCTGATTCAAAAAATGATAAGTGGTACCCAAAAATAAGGAAAATTCGCAAAATATTTTAGGGTGTGTTGGGCGCTCAACAAATGGAGATTCTTTGGGTGAAAATTGAATATATGCTCCTTCCCTCATTCTTAGTCTATGAAAATTGGTTGAGAAACCCTCTTTTATTGTATTCCTTTTCAACATAACTTTTTCTATCAATGTGTGCACAAAATATTGAGCTCACAAATATGGATCTGCCTGTGGGGTTTATCTTTACCACCCCCTTTCCTTTTAACCTCAATCCATTCCCTTTCTAGACAAGATCCGAGTAGGGCATCCATTGACATGAGGCCTTTTAGCTATCATTCCTTTTCTTATGGTGTTTCTCTGCAGCCAACGAGTGTCCATAGCCCCGACGGAGTCACCCCGACATCACAAACCTTGCTCTGCTGCCAGCGAGCGTCCATAGCCCTGACGGAGTTATCTAGATACCCTCTTGGACTTCACACTCTTTTTCATATAGATCATTTTCTTCTGGAAGAAATTCCAAGAGTGAGTCGAAGAGGAGGATATATGTTTTTCGACAAGGTGAAAGTATTAAGGTGGGGCCTTTCTTGGCTGTGTCCATAGGTACATGTGATTCCTTCCATCTAGCCATATTTCCATTTAGTGTTACCGAGCCACTAGTAAGATATTTCATTGCTTCCTCAGGTAGTATGCTTACAAAGAAAAATATGATTTTTGGAAGATTATACTTTCCTGACGTATTTTATATTGCAAGTGTAGGTCAGGAGCAGAGTCTGTTTTACTATAGTTATTAAAATCGACCACTGCTTTTACAGAACACAACTTTTAGAAGAAAATAACAAGAAAAAAGAAAGAAAATAAAAAGGAGTTTGTGGTTGGTCTTCCCTAAACCAACACACTCATTCTGATCAAAATGTATGCTAAAAAGAAATAGAAACTCAAACAAAACATCAAAAGACACATTTTTTTTAAGAGAAGTATTGTTTTAAGGCATGGTCGTTCACCGGGACGGTGTCGGATTCGGCCCTCAGATTTTGCAACTGGTATGTGCCTGCCCCGATCTTCTCGGCCACCTAAAAAGGTCCGAGCCATATATTTTTGAACTTTGAGTGTTTTCCTTTGCACTTGTTTTCTTTATCCCACTTCAAGACTAGGTCTCCTACTTTGAAATTTTTTTCTCTGGACTTATGTTTTTTGAGCCATATTTTAATTACATGTTGATGAGCGATGAACTTAACTTTAGCCTTTTCTCTTTCTTCATCCAGCATGAGAAGGGTATCAATCCTTTGTTGTAGAGTGGATGAGGGTTGACCTCTTGATTCATGGGCAAGCTGTAAAGATGGAAGGTACAATCTGTTTGGAAGAATGGCTTCTTTCCCATATACTAGAAAGTATAGAGAGTTTCATATGGCTTCGTTAGGTGTTACTCTATCGGCACACAGGGAATTATGAAGTAAATTATGCCAACTTCTCTGATTTTCAACAACTATTTTTTTTTTTAATTCTCACCAGATTTTTATTAGTTGACTCTTCTACCCCATTCCCTTGCGGATAATAGTTTGTAGAATATCTTACTATGATCCCCTTATCAAGGGAGAATTATGTCAAGTGTGTGGAAGACAAGTAGGAAGCATTGTAAAAAACAAGGACGAAGGGCATGCCAAACTTTGTTATTAGTTGTTGTTCTAAAAATTGGATCACTACCTTTTCATGTGAGAGCGATAGCCTCTGTCCACCTTATGAAATAATCTATTGCAGTCAAGATATACTTATGTTGTTTCAAATAATTGGGGGTAATTTCTCTTATGATGTCTATTCCCCGTTGCTCGAAAGGTCTAGATATGGTCATCGACTAGAGTGGAATGGCTGGTCTCGTTTCCCTACCGGTTCTCACTTGACAAGATTTACATTTCCTGGAATCTACATGAGCGTCCCTGAACAAAGTAGGCCAATAATAACCAACCATTAATATTTTGTGAGCCATGGTTTCTCCTATGAAATGTCGACCTGCTGGGCCATCATGGAGTTCTTTGAGTACCTTTTCTGCATCATCATGTTCATTACATATAAGGAGCAATCCATCATATTTTATGTGGAAAAGCACAAAATGTATGAGGCGATATTGAGTGGGTTTTAACCTAATCACTACAAAAGATCATGCATAATACTTTTTCAAGTAGATCCCATTGTAGATTTTAACCTTGTACAATATTTATTGCAAACATATTTTCAAAACATAAAAGATACAATGGAAAATACAAACATTACACAAATATTTTTCCCCTCGAAACCCAAACCGGGAAAACTCACATATTCTATATTCATTCATGGTGATACATTGTTTATAATACAATATACATATAGGAGCCAACAACATACAAAACCCTAACCCAATGACCTGAATTAGTCCAAAACCCTAATTTCTTAACCGGAAATAGAAAACCATAGGCAAAAACCATGCGCCAAAAAATCGCCCAGCAATGGACACAAAAATTGAGGTAACACGAAAAAATGAGGCAAAAATGTGACACGTTTCTTGAAGCAAAAAAACATTCCCATAAGGGAAGGTTCAGGTGCAGGTAAATTGAAGGTTCTCATAAGGGTTGGATAAAGGCCTACACCTATACTCTCATATTCAAGTGTTGACTCACCTAAAAATGGTACATTTGTGATAGGGTTAAATCGCACGCCGGGTGTACAATAATCAAGTTGATCTATTGTCACTATCTTTCCTTGGTGAGGAAAGTGGATAATTCAGAAGAAAAAGGATGCCACTGCCTTCATAACATAAAACCAAGTATGACCTAAAAAGAGATTATAGTCAATATTAGCATCGATTACTTATACTTCAATGAAGGTAGTTTTACCGACTAGTTCGATTGGTAGGGAGGGAAAGATACCATGAGGTTTGAAAAAATGTCCTTCAAAGGATTTCAAGATGGTTTCTAATGTAGTAATTTGTGGAAAGCCTAAGGATTTCCAACAAGTCTTTGAAATAATACAAGTGGTTGCGCCTTCATCGATCACGGTTCGAAAAAAAAATTGTTAAGTGAACGAACGGTGATTTGTAATGCAAGTTGGTGTGAAAGGCGGGGCTCACTTTGGTCAACATTAAAAGAGATAATGTTTGAATCCGAGGGATCAATTCCCCCAATGGTTGTTAACAAATAGTTACGTTGGTTCAGACAACTCTACAATACTTCGAGGGTGGACATGGCACATGGGGATTGAGCGAGATCCTCCACTATACTATAGTGTTGGGCTGCTCAAGCGTTAGGGTTATGTGTCGTTCAATGAAGTACCCCTTTTGGGGGGATAAAAGTGGGTTCTATAATTGGTTTCTCAAGAGTGAGAGGGCCATTGGGTGGGGTTGGAGCTAGAGAATATTTTGATGGAGGATTCCCATATTGAGATTCATAATTCTTAGTTTTGGTGGATAACGTCATGGATTTAACCATCAAGATATTGGCATTGACTCTTAAGGACTCAGGGTTTCCCCTAGGTGGGGGTGGTTGTGTTTGCACAACCAGTTATTGTTGCTAGGGGGGAAAGGATTTGTTAATACTGCAGGTGTAGAAGAGGATGGGCCTCGTTCGAAATATTGATGGATTTTAGTGAGACGTGGACAATCTTTGGTGAAATGATCCTCTTTACAAATCATGTAGGGATATTTGGCCTTTTGTTTAGTTTTACCCTTAGCATTGTTTTATTGTGTCTTGGGGACCGACTGATCAAAAGATTTTTTATTTTTCTTATTATTGTTACCCTTATTTTTTCCTCTGGATGGCTGTGGGTTTTTGGGTGCGGTTGACTGCACTAAAATAACCTTAGAGGTTTACACAGGAGGCTTATTTTGAGTGCTTGTGTGGACATATGAGTTGGGATTGGTAGATTTATTTGATTGGTTGTGTTTCCTATTCATTTGAACACATGAATCAATAGAAACATTATCTATCATACCATTGGCATGGGGTTCGAGTGCAGGTTTGGTTGGATCATTCAACATTCAAGTAGCATGGGGAATCAAGTTGTATAATGTGCCTGATTGAGATTATACTAAGTCTAAATACTGGGCTCTATTGATGGCTTGTTCCTCGGTGACAACACCTCCCTTGGCGACATCTTGAGCGATACTTGGAAAAAGAGACTTGGTAAACTAGTCAGCTAATAGTTGGTCCAGGATTGTGGCTTTAATTAGTTGTCATCGACATCTCCACTCATGAATGTGATCAGAGATATGGGTGGAGGTTGATTGGTGTAATGACGTTAAAATCTCAGTAATGGTTTCATATCTGATTAGTAATTGGAAGTGTGTCAAAAATTCCATAGCAAGGGAGTTAAAGTCGTCAAAGGAGTTCCACAACAAGTGTATATACCATTTGGCTGTGGATCATGTAAGAGTCTGTTGGAAAATTCATAATTGGATGGAATCATCCATCAAGGATTTCAAAGAACACCATAGGTGGAAAGACATCACGTGATTGTTTGGATCTTCTCCAGGATTTCTGTCGAACTTGGGAATATCGGATGGGAGTTTGGAAGGAATGGGGGGGCAGAAAGGGGAATGTTGTATGGGGTCATTAGTCAAATGTGAAAGATCAATAAAATCTAAATTTTCCAAGAACGAGAGTTTTTTGTTGACTTGTGGAGGTGGGTTATATGGTCCTCCTTCATACGGGTGTTGTTTTGGAGGTCCTCCTCCATAACGCAGTCTACCAGGGGGTCCTACTCCATAAGGTGGTCCTATGGGAGGGACTCTTCCATAGGGTGGTCCTCCAGGGAGTCCTCCTCCATAAGGTGGTCCTTCAAGAGGGCCTCCACCATAAGGTGGTCCTCCAAGAATCCCACCTCCATAGGGTGGTCTCCAAGGGGGTCCTCCCCCATGGAGTCTTCCTCTATGGTGTCCTCCCCCATAGTGTGGTCCCCCTTTACTGTAGGGTGGTCTACCATGAGGTCCCCCACCATAGGGTGGTCCTCTAAGGGGTCCTTCTAGTTGAGTAGGATTGGCGGGTTGTGGAGGTTGGTTACATATGGTATTGGATATTCCTAGGTAAGGGTGGCCCTGTGATCCAAAAAGGATCCAGAGAATACTAAGGAAAACTAAGAATTCATAGAAGCAAATCAGGGAGCTCAGAATGGCCTCAGTAGATAGAGAAAGGACAAAAAATCAAAGTCCTCAAAACTCAATGAAATTGGCATCATCACGAAGAGCATGTCACAAGATTTCCAATGGTGTAAATGGATCGTCAAACAGAGTTACAAATCAAAAGATATTTGTGGTCAAATGTTTGGTCAACCTAGCCCAGTCAACAGGGATGAGTCAACATCCATACTGTTGACGTCGGCATTAGTACAGATGACGTCAGCATCCCTACAATGTACATGGCACACGCAGAGGACGACACGTGTTATGATGACATCAGCATGGTGATGTGGCAACACTAAAGGCTGCCACATGTCACTCATTTTCAGTATTTTCAGGTCAGCATGTGGACCAATGAGGAAATGCCACATGGCAGTTCGTATTGCCACATGGTAGGCCATACGAGACATGGAAGACACATGCAATCTGTACCATACATGGTAGGATGACGTGGTAGACAGACGATGTGGAAGGGTGACTGTACAGGTGAATGACGTGGTCTAATGGGTGGCTACGACATGGCCCAATCATCGGTTTCCACGTGGTAGTGGGAAAATTCCCAATGAGGGCTTGTAACCAAAATTTCAAAAATAAAAAGTGGCCCACCAAATCTGGTGGAGTTCTCGCCAAATCTAGTGGCCGACCTTCTGTATAATCCAACTCTGACAAATCTAAACAAGACTCCAAACTTGGTGGCAGTTTAAACCATATATATTTGTTGTTTCAACTATAATCCCAAAAGGGGAGGCCCACTGGCTTGACCCTGGGACCTCCCCCAACCAAATTCCTTACATAGTATCTGCCAACCGTTGAGCCAAACGACTCTGTTGGTTAGTCCACCTGATTTTTAACTTAAATGTTGAGTTTTCTAGTGGACGGGGAGAGGGGGCACTCGACGGTACAATCGGGCACATTTTTCTAGGAGAAGTACAGTGAATTAATTGTAGGTTGTAGGCACAAAAATCGAGACAAGATTTATCATGGGCCTGGGAGTGCCAGAGTTGGATTGAGGCATGGAGAAATTCATTTTTGGGTAATTCTATGCCACAAATTCAATGGTGTTGTTTGTTTTCTGATCTGAGCAAAGCTTCTGCAGCTTAATTCTAAATTCTTATGTATTTTTCTAAATAACTATGTATTTTTCAAAAAAAAATTGTTGAGTTAATAAAAAGGCCTACCCATTTGAGAGTAAGACCCATAGACGTAGTCCACTAGGGACAAACTCCGTTATCAAGTTTTTGTGTTCATATTTGATTCTTATGTCTCTTCATTATTGATCTTTTACTTCTTTATGGTGCACTTTAATTTATGCTCATTTAATACAATTATTTATAAGTCACATCGATGAAAATATCTTGGATCATGTTGGTATCAGAGCAGGCATATTTGACTTGAATTGTTGAGTGTGAATTCTTACTAGGGCCAAGCATAAGCAAGGTGAAGGAACTCTTAAGAATTTCAATCCTAAAGTTGGTCATGCATCTCAAAGGAAGAAAATGGTCAAAGAGGACAAGCGCGATGAACATGAGAAAAACTTCCATATGGTCTTTTATCGCATGTCAAAAGTGGTCAAGGGAATGTATGGAGACTATGAGAAGAGCATGAAGAAGAAAGGGAAGAAAAAGGAAGCACAAGATGATGATAATGCTTCACTGAATCAAGGGGCTGGAGGAGACCCTCCTGAGCCTCCATATTCACCATCAATTTCTATTTCTTCTTCCTATGAGCTTCTCATCATTCTAACCATAAAGCTTATTTTAAAAAACCATTATTAAATCTTGATGTAAAATTTTCTTTACCTATGATTAATGGAGATGCTAATCTTGAAAATATAGATAATTGGATCCGACAGGTTAAAGTATATTGTTGTGCTCAACAGATTGATGAAGAGGAAGTTAAAGTACAATTTCCTTCTCTTCGGTTGGAAGGCACCACTCTCATATGGTGGGAGAGCAAACTTCAGAACAGAAGTAAGTGTGGTAATCTTCTTTCCTCATGGTCAGAATTTAAATCAGCAATAAGGAAGCAATTTTATCTATTGGGTTATTTACATAAACAAATGATGGAATGGAAAACTTTCAGAGAAAGTAAAGGTCAAAATGTACAAAGTTTCATGGAAGAATTTAGAAAGAAAGCTCTTGCATTAAAAATTCCTTTGGATTCTTATGAAACTTTAATGAAGTATATTGGCGCACTTCATAGTTATATTTGTCATACTTTACTATTGTTTAACCCCACCAGTCTTAATGAAGTTTGTGTGCAAGCCACTCACCTTGAGAACAAGGGAGAGCATGTTCAAGAAGATCCCACAAAGAAACCTTCCAATCTCCCACATAAGAAATTTAAGAAGTTTAAATGGAAGGAAAAAAATACCTCCATTGTAAAGAGAGAATAAAGAAATCCATCTTGTACTCATTGCAAGAAGAATGGTCATGATGATGAACACTATTGGAAACTACATCCAGAGAAGAGACCAAAATAGTTCGGTGGAAAGGGGAAGACAAAGACCGTTTCTACAGTGCAACAAGATCTTGGTTTCAATTCAGAAGATGAAGGAAAGATCACAACGTTTGGAGTACAAGGTAAAGATTCCCTTCATGCAAGTTCAAATTCCAATAATGAATCTCATGATGATGAAATAAAGAGGAATGAATTATTTCATATAAGAGTTGTATCTAAACACACTAAGATATATACATTGTTTGATCCGGGTTCCCAAGTAAAATTGATATCTGAAGCACTTGTCAAAAATATTGGAATTGAAACTAAACCACATCTAAAGCCTTATCCTCTTGGTTGGGTAAATGATAAAGAAAAAATTAATTTCACCAAGAAATGTAGGGTCAGATTTTCTATTGCTTCAAAGTTGATTGATGAAGTGGATTTGGATGTTGTATCACTTGATATATGTGGCATAGTGTTGGGGATTCCTTATCTTTATGATAGAAAAGAAGTATTATTTCGTCATGAGAACACATATCACCTTACTAAAGGGGGAGAGGAATACATTGTTGGAGCCCACAACATGAGGGTAAACACAACACTTGTCAGTGCAGGACAAATGAAGAGACTCATAAACACTAATAAAAAATATGTACTCATGGTCGTAAGGGAAAAATATGTCAAAACATCCAATGCTTTTCAAGGATGTGATCCTTCTCATAAGAAATAATTAATTGATATTGTTTCTAAGTATGCTAATATTTTCCAGGAATTAGATGGATTACCTCCTAAGAGGAAAATCCAACATGAAATACATCTTCAACAAGATTCTCCTCTTTCTAATGTCAACATGTATAGGATGTAAGTTGTAGAGATGACAGAGATAAAAAAGAAGGTACAAGGCTTATTGGATCAAGGGGTCATCGGGCCCAACTCATCTCCTTGTGGTTATTCGATCGTGATGGTGCCAAAGAAGGACGACACATGGAGAATGTGTGTCAATTATCGAGCCTTAAATAAAATCACGATGAAAAATTGATACCCTCTTCCTTGTATAGATGATTTACTTGAACAGTTAAAGAATGTTGTTTATTTCACTAAGTTGGATTTGCGCAGTGGATACCATCAGATCGGGGTTGTAGAGCAGGATGCATGGAAAACTACCTTTAAACCAAACATGGATTTTTTTAGTGGTTAGTCATGCTGTTTGGGCTTTGTAATGCTCCGACAACCTTCATGCGTGTGATGAATGATGTATTCAGGCCATTTCTAGATGATTTTGTGATTGTATATTTAGACGACATTCTTATATTTAGTGGGACTTGGTATGAACATGTAACACATGTAAAGAAAGTATCGGATACTTTGCAAATGGAAACGTTGTAAGTAAAATTTTCCAAATGTGAATTTGGTAGGACTACACTTGTATAATTGGGTCATATTGTAGGAGGAGGACAATTGAAAATTGATCCTTCCAAGATTGATGTAATTGTAAATTGACCTGAGCCCAAACGTGTAACTAAAATACAAAGCTTCTTAGGTGCAGTCCAGTACTAGAGGAGATTCATTTCAAACTTATCCTTTATAACATCTCCTTTTAATGCCTTAACCAATGTGAAGAACACTTTTTAGTGGGGAGGAAAGAAACAAAAAGCAAGCAATAAGTAGCACACCATTTTGGCGCCATTGTCGGGGAGTTGCAAACGGTAGGAAGTGATTTTTAGCTTAGATTGTTTCCATAGTTTTTGAATGATTTTAAAGGCTAATTGAGGAAGGAGTATAAAACGTTTAAGACATGAGTGAAGAGCCATGTAGCCACTAGAGTGGGGTTCTCTGAAGCCAGGTTGCCTTCTTACCTTCTAGATAGAATTAGGATTTCAATTCAGTTAAGAATCAAATTTCCATTTTATGCATAGATATAGAGATAATAAGGGTAGATTTGTAATCTCTAAAGATTCAAAAACAACCCCCCCCACTAATCCAACTGACATTGGTGCAAGAAAAATTCCATCAGGAGAAATTTCAAGGGGAGCCAACGAGGCTCCAGAAGAAGAACCTAAAACGAAAGAATCAGCATTGGGGTAGGCAGAACATGAATCTACTGAACGTTCAGGAGACACACAAAATCCAGTTTCTGAACCATCTATCAGTGGAATGGTAGAATAAGAAGGAAATGCAGCCACTGAGACTGAGACCTTTGGGTTTCCAATCTTGGATATTTCCAAAAACATCAACATGAAGAATATCCCACTATCATCGGTACCCACTTTCAGAGGTATGTCAACTGAAGATCCAGATTTATTTTTATTCGACTTTGACATATTATGTAGAAGCTATAACTACTTAGATGATTCCCAAAAACTTAAGCTCTTTCCTGCTACAATGAAAGATTCAGCCTTAAGATGGTTCATGAGCTTAGGAGAAAATACAATCCTCTCTTGGGATCAGATGAAAGACACATTTTTACGGAAATACCAAGACTGTTGTAAGGATAATGTTAAAAATGACATTTTTAAAAGGAAACAAACAGAAGATGAAAGCCCTGAAGACTACTTAGAAAGGTTCTTATACAATGACTAGAAATCAAAATTATTCACCACATACCCAGCTGTAGTAAGAACCATATTTTTGAAGGGTATTAGAGATGACTGCATAGAAGTTTTAAATTTGTTAAGTTTAGGAGATGTGCACCAAAATCCTTTTGTAGAGATTGCATATTACTGTAGAAGATATTCAAGAGGACAAGCTAAAACAGGCAAAGCACCAAGAGATTCTTTTAGCATAAATACAAGACAAAGCTCAGGAACTGTCACTAGAATTGTGTTAGGAAACTTATTAGAGAACTTTAAAACAAACATCTTGAGCACAATCAGTAACCAGTTAGATAAGGGATCTTTGCCTTAAGAAACCAGGAAGGAAGAAGAAGGAACCTCCCCTTGTTCAGGTGGTGGAGCAATTATCTGAATTTATTTCTGAAATGCCATACAAATATAATGACACTGGGAACCCAGCAGTCACTGTTGAAATTAATGGTATTTCTTTACCAAACAGACTCATTGATTTAGGTGTATAAATTAATGTAATTCCTTTTGACACTATGCAAAAGCTCCAAATCAACCAGTTAAGACCAACCCAAACCATGATAGAGATGGCAAATTAGTCAGTCATTAGCCCTGTCGGAAGTCTAGATGATGTCACAATCACTCTAGCTTCTTGGGAATATCTAGTAGACTTTTTAGTCATCTATTCTAAATCATCATCCAAACCAGGACACCCTCTGGTTCTTGGCCATCCTTGGCTGGCCATAACAGATGCCTTTATCAGTTGTCGGTCTGGTGAGATGACTATATCCGATGGCACACATAGCCAAAAACTTGTCCTCTTTCTTCCTGCCCAACCGACACAGGAGATACCTGTCTGGTTAGAAAACCATTATGGAGAAGAAGATTGCATCAGACCCCTGTTAATACTTGAACAGGTAAAAGGAATGCAAGAAAAATCAGATGAATAAGTCTTAAGTTTATTTTTGGCAGATACAAATTGTATTGAATATCCGAGGTCTTTTGCAGAGTTGTCACACATTTTCAGTTCTGAATTTCAACAAACGCACCCTGATATCACTTAATTATATACTTTATCACCAGCTCCCTCAGAGAAGGAATAAAGTACTGAACTTGTTGATATTAGCCCAGAAAAACCCTTGTATATCAACTCTAGTTTGGAACCAGAACAAAAGACACAAGTAATTGAAATGCTCCAAAGACAATTTGATGCCTTTGCATGGGATTATGCAGACATGAAAGGCATTCACCCTGACACATGCATACATCATATCTACACTAATGACCAAATCATACCAGTTAGACAGCCTCAACGAAGGATGAATCCATCCCTTAAAGATATTGTAAAAGAGGAATTGAAAAAACTCCTTCAAGCCAATCTCATATACGCCATTTCAGATAGTCAATGGGTGTCTCCACTTGTCATAGTTCCCAAGAAAAATGGTAAGTGGAGAATATGTGTAGACTTCAGGGAGTTGAATAAAGCCACCCATAGGGATTATTTTCCCTTACCATTTATTGATTAGGTGTTGGATACCTTGTCTGAAAAGAAGTATTTTTCGTTCCTAGATGGGTTTAGTGGTTATAACCAAATACAAATAGCACCCGAAGACCAGGAGAAGACCACTTTCACCTGTCCATGGGGAACCTATGCTTATAGGGTTCTTCCTTTTGGACTTTGCAATGCCCCAACCACTTTTCAAAGGGATGTCCTAGCCATTTCTCTGATTTGACCAATGATTGCGTGGAAGTCTACATGGATGACTTTACAGTCCATGGAAAAGACTTCCAGGAAGCTTTGACCAGTCTAGAAAAAGTCTCGATTAGGTGTAAGGAAACTAATATTTCCCTAAGTAATGAAAAGTCAAAGATGATGCTCACTGAAGGTATTGTTTTGGGACATCACATCTCTCGTTCTGGAATGACAGTTGATCCAGAAAAGATTCATATTATCACACAAATCAGAATGCCTTCCTCACAAAAGGAATTTCGTAGATTTTTAGGGCATGTTGGCTACTATAGAAGATTCATTCTAAATTTTACAAGCCTAGCTACCCCTTTATTCAAGTTATTATCTAAAGAATCCGAATTTAAGTGGGATGATGAATGCCAAATATCTTTTGAGATTCTAAAACAGAAATTGTCAACTACCCCTGTATTAAGAGGACCAAATTGGTCCCTTCCTTTTCATATCTGTACCGATGCCTCAGACATAGCTCTTGGGGCAATTCTTGGAAAAAGGGAAAATCAAATGCCTTATGATATTTACTTTGTCAGTAAAAATCTGTCTCCAGCTCAAGTTAATTATACGGTCACAGAAAAAGAATTGCTAGTTGTGGTCCATGCTATCAATAAATTTAGACACTATATTACAGGATATCAAGATTTTGTACACATTGATCATTCAGCCATCAAATTCTTAATGAACAAACCTGTAACAAATCCTAGAGTTACAAGATGGTTGTTATTATTACAAGAGTTCAATATCAACATTATTGATAGACCTGGTAAGGATAATCTTGTGGTTGATTTATTATCTAGAATGATTCATCTGGGAGATAATGCACCAGAAGAAGATAACTTTCCTGATGAAAATTTGTTTTCTATTTCTACATTCACTCCTTGGTATGCAGATGTAGCTAACTATCTTGTGACAGGGAAGATGCCTCAGAAATTGTCTCCTAGAGAAAAACATAAAGTAATTCAGCTAAGTGCAAACTACATGTGGCATGATGATTGTCTCTACAAAACAGGACCATATTTGGTAATCAGGATATGTGTAAGGGAAGATGAAATTCATGATATTTTGCAAGCTTGCCATGATGGCCCTTGTGGAGGACACTTCGCAGACAAGAGGACCACTTATAAAGTTCTGCAATCTGGTTATTATTGGCCTCATATTTTCAAATATGTTAAAACCTATGTATCCAATTGTGATGAATGCCAACGAATGGGTAAGCCTACCGCATGAGACCAAATGCCACTTCAAGCTCAAGTAGTCATTGAGCCTTTCGAGAAATGGGCATTAGATTTTGTAGGGCCCATTAACCCTGCATCTAAAGAGAAAAAGTACATACTTGTATGTACTGACTATGTGACTAAGTGGGTTGAAGCAAAAGCTTTACCAGCTGCAAGTGAACAATCAGTGGTATATTTCCTTTTTAATGAAATATTTACTAGATTTGGTGTACCTCGAGAAATTGTGACTGATCAGGGAACTCAATTTACCTCTAATCTAGTTAAAGTTGTTACAGAACAATAAACACAGGAAATTTACACCCTACCATCCATAGGCAAATGGAAAAGTAGAATCTACCAACAAATTTATTGAGTCCATTCTTACCAAAATAGTACAGCTACACCACAAGGATTGGGCTAACAAATTATTAGAAGCCTTATGGGCTTATAGAATCACCTGGAGGAATACATCAGGACATACACCCTACGAGTTGGTGTATGGGAAGCAGGTACTTCTCCCCATAGAATTCCAGATCAAAACCTTTAGGACTGCAATACAAGTTGGCATGAACTTGGATGAAGCCCAGCAAAAAATACTCTTGCAGCTTAATGAGTTGGATGAAATCAGGCAGGAAGCACTTCAAAGAACCACCCTCATTCAAGAGCAGAGAACAAAATGGCATGACAAGTATCTCAAAAAGAAAAATTTTCAACAAGGAGATTGGGCCCTGTTGTATGACAACAGATTCAAAAACTTCAAAGGTAAGTTAACTACTCACTGGATGGGACCTTATGAAATTGACACTGTCTATGATAATGGTTCAATCAGGATAAAGACAATTCATGAACAACAGACACCACTACTTGTGAATGGTCAGCGATTGAGAATTTATAACAAACCCCTATCAAAAGAGGAATTTTTGACTCGTATACTATAGAATTCATATATGCAGGTGATCAGTAAGGAAGGAGACCTTCCTACTGATCCACATTGATTGATTGGTTTATTTTTAAACTTTTGTACATAGGTGTGGATTGTGTTTTGTTAATAAGCTGAAGGTAACAAGGGATTCTTACCTCATTTTGTTTTACTTTCGCATTTTATCTTTGAAAGTAGATTTCTATAATTTATTTGATCCTTCAAGAACTTGCTAAACATCAGTTTGTAGGCATCAACAATACTCTGTTTTGCTCTGGTACCAGAAATCCTGTTCTGGTCCGGTACCAGCAGTCCTGTGTTGGTCCGGTACCAGAAGTCTGTCCTTATATGGTACTACCAGGACATGTCACCTAATTGACAAGGAATGCTACGCATATTTCAAAATCTTATGTGAATTAATATGAAGTATGAAGCCATGCAACAACCACTTAAGCTAGAACCAAGAAGCTGAATGTAGCATCAAATGGCAGCCCTTATGAAGCAATAATTTCTTTTGGTTCTATTGCTGACTAAAGGGAAGTATCTTTAATTTCTTTCAGTTCTATTGCTTGATAAAGAAGACATAATCTTTAACTATGATTGTTAAAAGAACCATGCTTAATCTGCTTCAAATTCTAGAGGTTTCCTTTATCCAGTATTTCAGCATGATTAAAGGGATAAACACTATATTAGCCTACAAGTAACTATCTCACCCTAACTAGACTTCAATAGTATTCATTGGATTATCTTTTCTAAAGAGTAACATATGAGTATATGAACAATCTCTGTCAAGGGCACACTAGGAAAACTTTTATGGAAGAGGATGTATCAGTACCCTAAGGTAACTTTAGGTCATTCTCTTATGGACAAACTCAGACAAAATTATACATCCGGATCCAATGTGCAATACAAAAGTTTATTTTTCCTTCAAACAAATCTTTAAAGACATCCAAATAAGAGAATACGCCTTCCAACCCAATACCATCCCAACCTGTAAAAAGGTTTTCAGACGAGCCTCCCCTGTCACCATGCAAAATCACTCTTTAATAAAAATCGAAATAGGTGACTATGGACAAGAAGCCTCTGATGGAAAAAGGGTTTAAGAGACTAACCCGCCGGGATACTGAATAGGTCTGCTGGTAGCGGGTACCAGTCTGTGGTATAACTAGGCAAACCCATCAGGGTATTGAACAGGCTTGTTGGCAATGGGGCATTCTGCCTAGGGAAGGGATGTCTCTCACTAATTATCACAACTACCCCACCAGAGTACTGAACAAGCTTGTTGGCAGTGGGTTTTGGTTGAGAAATGTCTCATCTATACTTGTCTGATTGAAAAATCCACTTTTGTCATCTAAACGATGAACACTAAAATCAAATCTCATTGTTAACATTTATGAGATACAACTCCAGATTAATAAACAAAGATAATTATTACAAGCAAATATCCATTTGAGAATTACCCTAAGTCAACCTTACCGGTCTGACATCTAAAGCCTACATTACCTAAGAAGGAAACTTCT
>ML795668.1:190059-201886 GCA_009831015.1 Picea engelmannii | reverse complement strand
CTGTTCAAGTGCTATTTCTGTTGCTATTTCGTATATCATTTCTGTGTATTGCGAAGATTATGCTGGATATTTTACTGTTATTCTGTTATTTCTAGCATTTCGTTTCTGTTCTGCATATTTTATATATCTGGTATCTTGCAACCTTTTTATCAATACAATTATGGATCCACAATGTATTTTATGGCGGCCATATCCTGCTAAGTCTTGATCACCCAAGCATAGGTATGCCTGCCTTGGGTTTTGAAATATGTCATGATACTTGTTGGATGTTGTTTGTGCAACTTTTGTCAGGTTCTCTGAGTCTATACCCTTGCTTGGACGTCTACAAAGTATTTCAGTTATCAGTTGGCATCTTCTAACTTCATACTTTGGGGGGCATTCTGTTACACGTCAAAATTACTCAGCTGGATAAGTGTCGCATGTCCCTCTCACTTGTCGTAAGTGTCGCATCTTCCTTACAACTTTCGCAAGTGTCGCAAGTTGGTCACAAGTGTCACAAATGATGTTCAGACATACTGCCATGTCAACGACACTAAGGAGACACGTATAACATCTCATATGCTTGATTTGAAGAAGGAGAACTGGTTTACTGAAGTCAAATAACTCTTGACATCTAAAGAGAGCCCTGAAACAAAGGTTTTGAGGAGGAGCGCTCCCCTATTTCAGCCCTAGAAGCGCTGGCGCTCCCCCACAAGGCTTCAGGAAGAATTATAACGCTCCTCAGTCCCCTCTGAAGGAGTGTTGCTCATATTGAAGGCGCTGGTGCTCCCCTAAATCTTACCAGGGAGCGCTACAGTGCTCTGATGCCCCTTCTAAGGGAGCGCTGCCTAATCTGAGGCAGTAGTTGGCCCATTGAGGAGAATAAGGGGAGGATATTTTGAGATTAGGAGGCAATTGTGCTCGAATTCTTGGTTTCATCAAGAGATCCCTGATCTAAGGAGAAGGTTCCCAACTTGTTCTAAAGATAACTCAAGAGGTTAAACTCCTCTTAACCTATATAAACAGGCTCTATGATGGTGGAAAGGGGGGAAGAACTAAAGATATGAAACTTATGATCTTGGAGGAAACTCACAGTCATCCAAAGGGGAGTGATCAGTGAAGCTGCTGTTATCCAGGTCGTGGATCTCTCAGGCAAGGGTTAGACGAAGAGGACTTGACGAAGCTGTCGCATTCGCATCTACGATTGTAAGTACTGTTGTCGTTATTCTCATCAATATGACATGCTTGGCATGTTTCTTTCTAGTTTATGTCTAATGTCACATGAACTTATCATTTATTGATAGATCTGTTTTCAAGCTAATATCAATAGAGTAGGAAGTGGTCGTATCTTGTTTTGTCCACAGAACTCAGCGAGGAGCAAAGGATTGGAGCGCAACTCAGAGCGTGCAGGGACAAATGTCGATAAAAGGTACTTCTGTCATCCTTCCTTCTCATGTGTTAGTTTAGATAGATTTGAAAGGAAGTCAGTGTCCATGTTAATAATTTTCTGTCTAGAGTTAGGGTCAAGCTCTTAGAGGCGATCTACCTGTCCGCAGGGAGATTTTCCTACAACACCCTCTTCCTTAACTAGTTCGCAACACCAACTCAAATATAGATTTCACACTTGAATGTATTTATAGTGACAAAGGGGATACTTTGAGTACAACCTGGATGTATGACATGTCAAAGAAATGATATAAAAAACCAAAGGTATGACTCATCAGGATTTTTACCTGTCATGATAACAATCTCATAGATCAAATTTTAGACCAAGGATATACATAGCCTTATTCATTCTGAAACCAAATCTAACTTATGATTACAACCTAAAGACTCAACACCTATGTCCTATAAAACTTATGACTCAAAGAACAAAACTAAGGTGAATTGTTTTGACCCATACAATCTTATGTGTTAACATATGGCTCCACAGGGGATGGCATGCTCCCTGTGAGCTGCCAAGAACATGCAGTTCCATTTTCCTTATCTGTTGAGATATGGAGTCATCTATGCAACTAACCTCTGAAACATTGCCAAAATATGCCACTTATTTAAGCAAACTGGCTGATAAATCTACTACAAACTGAAGGAAAGAAAATGCTCAAGAAGCAAGCTTATTTCCTACACTACCCTACCTCTACCCAGATCTCCAATTTGATCAGGTAAAGGAAGACTTCCACAACAACCATTCAAGTAATTTTAAGATTGAAATGATATCGTCTCTTCTACTGATTAATGAATAATAACAAGAACATAACAACAATGATATAGACTCTTTCAGAAATCCATACTCACCCACGAATGTCGGTGAAATGACAAAATCTGAAATTTTCAGAGAATCTGAAAAGTATGACTCCAACAAGGCTGTTATTGGATCCTCAAAACCATAGTCACAAAACTATTGATTGATAAAAGATGATTTCCATTTCATAAATTCCCCTTTTCTAAGAAAGAGATGACCTCCCTATGCTTTCATGAGCAACTCTTGATCATCAATAATGGCAATTTCCTCTTCATAAACATGATCATATGATAATTGCATAGCAGGACTTAAAGAATTTTGACTATGAACAACTAAAAACATATAGTTATTTATTCAATCATCCACCACTGCATGCTCAAACTGATTTTGAAAATGAACATAATCATGATGTACATCCTAATCCGTAGAAAAATATGAAAACTTTGAAGAAACTGTCAAATGTTGTCCCAAATTTGATTCATACTTACATTCTTGCTGCGCCAAATCTGAAATATACTCACAGTCTTGTTGTTCATGTGTATGCATATTTTCAAAGTATGTTTGATATTGAATCTGCTTGCAAGCCCAGATATTCTCCTAGACTTCCTCTGCATAGTCAAACAACCTTCCTAAAGATGAATATTTTCTTTCTCTCAGGAGAAGGACAAGCTCTGAATGTTGAGCCATTAAATAGTACACCATGGCAGTAGCCTCGGAAGGCCGGATATCCAATGGAATGCCATGATAAACTCTGTAAAACCTTATTTTGAAGAAAACCATAGCTTCTTCTTCCCCTCTCCTCAAATAATTAAAATCAGCGAGGTATTGATCCAGGGACTTATTCTCACCCCAATACTTTAAAAAGATGTTGCATAGCTCGATCCAAGAACTAATAGAATTAACTACCAAACCTTTAAACCACACAGCAACATCTCCAAATAAGGATTTGGAGAACAATATCATGGTAACATCTTCATGTACTATCTCAAACTGATCAACAATGTTTTCAAAGGCTCCCAAATTCGTCTTAGTTGTCACATGATCCTCTCCAGAAAACTGGGGAAGATACTTGAAGAATTCAAGAGGATAAGGATGAAGATGAGATGGCATCCTTAAGGGTTTAAACATATTATCTTTGATTCTAGTTTGGACAACAGTGGGATGAAAGTGATGTTCAGTGGACTGATTGCAAATTTCAGCAGTGGTGGTAGAAGATGGTACTATGATTAGAGGAGGTGGTGAATCAGTTGTATCATTCACATGGTTACAAGGTTGATCATGTTCATGAAGGATTTGAATATAAAAACTGTTCTCATATGTTTCAGATGAAGGGATAGGGTTAACATCAACTATTAAGAAGAATGAAGATCTTCTTCCTTCAAAGAGGGATATACAGTAGTGGGTTTATGGTCATCAGAATAAATGAAGCAAAGGATGATTCTCTTGACATATGAAGGAAAGGACAAGAAGGAACTGATAAAAAAGAATATGAGCTCTTGAAGGAAACTAACATCTTGATACTTGGACTTCCTGTGTCTTCCTCCCATTTTTTGTTTGAGCTCGTTCCTCAGTGGAGTTCTGTAACTGATTTGAATCACCAACAAGTTCTTCAAATGTGTGGAGTATCCATGGTGAAAAAATGCAGTTTTTTTTGTCGCCAATCCTTTCTCACCATCAAGAATTGGTGGTAGTATGTGTCATACAACCCAGGGAAGATCTTCAACTTCGTCCCCGGCAGTGACGCCAAGAATGTTATCACTCCAAGAGTCACTTCGAGACTGAAAATGAGAGTAATCTCGGTAACATAGAAATGTAAATGGATTAAAATAGTTGAATAGTTGGATTCATGATCCAAGAGAGAAGAGATCTACATGAGTAGTTGAGTTTCTCATTTGTAAGCCTGAGGGCATGTGTTGTAGTCATTTTCCGCCATTAGAGATTCATGAAAGTTGTGATACTAGACTATTTTTCTCTTGTTTCCATTCTTTCTTATCATCTTGCTTGAGTATATTTACAGATTTTGAAGATCAAAAGTTTCCTTTGGTTAATGAATTCATGAGCTGCAAAGGATTTGTGGTAATTGCTTGTTAATAAAATATTATTGTTCAAGCACTCTTTAATCTATATTATGAAAAGGATCTTTGTTATGTGGATATTATTCTCTTTGTTTACCTTCTATTCTTCTATCCATCTTTGCATAAGCCTTTTTTTTGGTAGGGATCTTGATTTCCTTTGATCTATAGGATGTTACAACTCCCTGCCCAATGGAATGTATTTGCAGCAGTTTGATGCTATCATTTTTACTCTTCTCTTGTTGATCCACCTATTCAACTGTTTTAATCCATTTAAATTTCTATGTTACCAATATTACTCTCATTTGAAGTATGGGAGTGACTCTTGGAGTGATAACACTCAGAATGGCCTTAACAGACAGAGAAAGGGAAAAAATTCAAATTCCTCAAAACTCAGTGAAAATGGCATCATCACGAAGAGCGTGTCACAAGCTTTCCAATGACGTAAATGACTCGTCAAACAAAGTTACAAATCAAAATATATTCACGATCAATATTTTGGTCAACCTAGCCCAGTCAATAGGGATGAGTCAACATTCATACAGCTAACATCAGCATCAGTACAGATGATATCATCATCCATACCATGTATGTGGCACACGCAGAGGATGACACGTGTCATGTTGATGTCAGCATGGTGATATGGAAGCACTAGAGGTTGCCACATGTCACTGTTTTTTGGCATTTTCAGGTCAACATGTGGACCAATGAGGAAGTGCCACATGGCAGTCCATACAACCATGTGGCAAGTTGTACGAGATGTGGCAGACATGTGGCATATGTACCATACGTGGCATGATGATGTGGTAGATAGGTGATGTGGTAGGGTGATTTTACATGTGAATGGTGTGGACCAATGGGTGGCTTCCATGTGGCCCAGTCATGGGCTACCACATGGCAGTGGAAAAATGCCCAATGAGAGCCTGTAACCGAAATTTCAAAAATAAAAAGTGGCACACCAAATATGGCAGAAGTCCCGCCAAATCTGATGGTCGACCTTTTGTATAATCCAACTCCAACAAATCTAAACAAGACTCCAAACTTGGAGACGATTTAAACCATATATATATATGTGTGTGTGTGTGTGTGTGTGTGTGTGTGTGTGTGTGTGTGTTTTTGTAACTACAACCCCAAAAGGGGAGGCCCGTGGGCTCAACACCGGGACCTCCCCCAACCAAACTCCTTACATAGCATCTGCCAACCGTTGAGCCAAACAGCTCCATTGGTTAGTTCGCCCGATTTTTAACTTAAATTCTAAGTTTTCCAGTGGACAAGGAGAGAGGGCACTTAACGGTATGGCCAGGAACATTTTTTGAGGTGAAGTACAGTGAATTAATTGCAGGTTGTAGGCACAAAAAATGAGACAAGATTTTTCATGGGCCTCGGAGTGCCAGAGTCGGATTGAGGAGTGGAGATAGTCATTTTTGGGTAATTCGACGCCACGAATTCAATGGTGTTGTATGTTTTCATATCTGAGCAATGCTTCTACAACTTAATTCCATAATGAGGCCTACCCATTCTTTTTTTGAGTTAATAAGAAAGGCCTACCCATTTGAGAGTAGGACCCAGAGACATAGTCCACTAGGGATGAACTCCGTTATCAAGTTTTTGTGTTCACATTCGATGCTTATGTATCTTCATTATTGAGATTTTCCTTCTTTATGGTGCACTTTAATTTATGCTCATTTAATACAATTATCTATAATTCACATCGATGAAAAGATCCTGGATCACCCTATAGTAGGTTGGTGGTAGAGGGAATAGTCTGGCCCCATGATGGGTGTTGGTTGGTAGCTGGGGGTTTTCCCCCAGTTGATTGGTGCCCCCAGAGAAAATATGGCCTTGAGGCTGGGGGTTTCCCCCCAGTGGGTGGTTTCCCCCAACCAAATAAAGGTTGGCTTCCAATAGTAGGAAATTCCCCCGTTAAAAAGGATCAAGATATTGAGGTTTGCCCCTTGACAAGATGTTGGCCAGATGTTTTCCCTAGGTACAAGGGTTGTCCCCCATTGAAAGGTTGGCTCATGGATGTTTGTTGGCCAAAACCCATTAGTAGACTTCCTTGGGGAGGTAATCCTCCCGTTGAAGGTTATTTTCCAAAGAGGTTGGAATTGCCTCCTAAGAAAAATGGGGTAAAGAAAGGTTGCCTCCCAATGGGGGATGTAGAAGGTTGTGTTCTTGAAGGTGGGGGTACAATGCTAGGGAAAACATGTGATACAAATGTTAATGTTAACATTTGGGTTGTGGCAACGTTCGTCTGAGCCAGTTGTGGTGTAGAGTAAATGGGGGAGGAATGGGGGAAAGAAGTTTGAAACATATGGGAGATACCAAATATGGGGGGATGAGGGGTGCGTGAAGAAGCATGTGATTGATCTCATTGCAAGAGTTTAAAATCAGAGTCTATGGTTGTATCTAATCAAATGAGGATGTTGTGGGGTTGTTCAGGGGTTTGCATAGGTTCGGATGGACTAGAAACCCGTGGTGGTGTGATATAACCTTTAGATAAATGGATCTGTTGGGTTTCCATACTCACGATGTCTTCACAAGGTACAAGTGGTAGATGGGTAATTGGTACCAAGTTCAGGTTCTCCAACATATTTTAATTGAAGAAGGAGGGGACTGAAAGGGTCATTCAAGAGTGGATTTGCAAGGAGTACAAATCCCTCTCGAAAGTTATCTCCTTCTAGGCGTTCAAGCAAAGGGGTAAAAACACTTCTAGATTTAGAGTGGTTTTCCTTGTGGAATTCCTCTTGAAGGTGATCTTCGAGTGAGTTGGGAGGAAAAATTTCAAAATGCAGTGGAGGAAAACCTCACATCCTCCAATACCTACACAAGTTTTGGTCGACCAATATTGAGATATAAAAATGATATTCCTAAAGTCAACTAAAGGAAATGGACATCATGCACTAAAACAATCTAGGAATCAAACAAAAAAACCAAAGCTTCTCGCCATGAGTGCACTAGTTGGTGATGAAATCCAACATCATGGGAACATGTGAGAAGGGGAAGGTATAAGTGGTTGGATTAGTTATGTTGGCATCCTACTTTACATACTTACACCTTGGTGCAAGCTCACTGACGTTCTATCTGTGGGTTTCCCTCCAAGGAGCCTGAGTGAGTTTAACCAACATCTGATCTAGGTACAAAGAAGACTACCCTTCACTGTAACCTTGTAAAAGAGCCCTAAATATTATGGCAACTAAGGTCACCAAATATTATTCTACCTCCGGGCGGGTACAGTAGATAGTCGGGTCCGACAATATGAAAAGATATCAAGTCTAGAATTCCTCAAGAGGACTGAGAACAAGAGGAATGAAAAAATCTTCAGAGGACCCTGAACAAATTTTGGATTCATGAAGTTTCGAGACCAAATGGAAACAACTGATTCTCAAGAAGAATCCCCAATATACTATTGTTCCACTACATTTGGTTATGCCTCGGAGGGGTAATCTATGTTTCCCAACCGCACACGACCTTGTGTATAGCCTCTGTGTGAGTGGGGGTTCCCAGCTATGCCTATATGAAATTTGGGTTTAAGCACTTTGTTGAGGGGTCTGAGGTCCCTTTAAATAAACAACAGGAACCAAACCAGCTTAAGAGGCCCAAATAGTCTCGTAAACGTTTGATGAGTGGTAAAGATCTCCAGATTCGTGATTTGGATGGAATTATCGATGGGCTTTAATCATGATTAATAGATGTGTCTTTTCTATGAAACCTTTCCTCAGGATGTGAAGTTCTCTTTTTTTTTTTTTATAATATTTATGAAAAATAAAGATAAAGATTAATCTAAATGGCAGAGGGAGGTTAAATTGTGTGTTGGGATAAGGCTAGGTTTTTTAGGATAACCTCTATACCTTAGCATGCATATGAAGAAGATCTAAACTACTTCAAACCATCATTAATACCATTTTTATTGGCGGACATTCTACATTGTCTCAGATTCAGATAACATTTACAGAAAAGAAAAAAACATACACGTGACAAGAAGCTAGTGCATGAAAAGTAATTTTCGATGCTCTATTATCAATCACAGGTTAACACAATCGATTTCTATTCATCAACTAGAATAAAATAACTATATTATAGCATTATCAGATAACTTTAAATAACAGATATAACAACTGTTACTCAATACAACAACAAATATTGAATCTAAAGACAGAGATAATCCCCCTCGATCCAATCACATTCACGCCTTAGATGATAGAAGTTTCTTTGGTTCTAAACATAACTTCTTAATTAAAATAAATTGCACAAAAATAGTTCTCTTACAAAATTTTAGAAAAAGTCTTTCTCTCAAAAACCATCGACCCATTGTCACAGGTCGATGCCCTTATTTATAACAAAATACAACTGAACTAAAAATAACTACTAAAGTTGTGTTAAATTAAGAAAATGCCACATGGCAGATTTATCTATTTGTTCTCTTTTGCTCATCTAGTGGTTTTACTGAAGCAGATTGTTCTTCTCGTACTCTAACCACTTGATGAAGAGATATTCACATGTATTTTCATATGGAAACCTGTGATGATCCATCGGAGCGGATATGACCTCTTTTTATCTCTATTTCTCATTCCTTGTACTTGATTATCTTGACACTTAAGTGTTGTAAGATTGCAAGATCTTTAATCGGGGTTTCCATGAAATTCTTCACTTGACCCGGGATCATGGTTGAAATCTAAGAAATATATGCTTCCCATGCCAGGTATTTCTCTTGATGTCATTTAACTATGTCATGTAGATCAAAGAAATCTTCTGATGGACCAAAATCTAGTCAATGAATTCTCTTCATTTCCCAGTTGACTTTCTCCCAGCTTTTCTCACATTCTCCCCATCTTTCCTGCATTTTACACTAAGGTTCCTAGACCATGCTTACCCAGTGTTCAACTTCCTTCTTTATTTGAGTGATGTTGTTATCCATCAACACCTTATGTATCTCGACCCTTCTGCACTTAGTTGATGTAGTCTATCCATTCTAAGGCTTGATGTGCCTTTTCATACCATCATTGCATGTCTTTACAGGTTTCCAACCCCATTAGGGTATCTTCTTGGAAATCAGCTATGCGAGCAGTGAAAAGATCTCTTTCACTAGTGAATTGTGCATATATTTCTCGGAAATCACTCTTCAGGAGTACCACTACCTATGTCAAATTCTGGTAATATTATGCTTGATGTAGAAGATGGTCTAATTCTTTCTTCATGGAGGCTACCTCCATTTCATCCCTTCTTTCCCTATCTAAAGTAGCATCGTTTATAGCCATACCTTCTCTGATTATCTCACTCATATTATAATTTTCTATGCCAAACAATGTTTCCTCTGTGGTTATGAGAAGTGTGTTGTGTTATCGAGCGTGAGCCTCCTTTTCTTCATAGTTCTTCCTATTAAACCTTTCCTTTTCCTTTCATAAGAAATTTCCTGTATATTAGTGATTTCATATACTAGTTCAGGAATATGTTGATCTCCCCAAGACAAAGTACTTCCTTGGATTTCGGACATATAGAGATGTCCCATGGCAGGTTTTATTAGTTCCTTGGAAGACGAAACTTCTATATATTTGTTAAGAACCAAATATCAATATAGCATAGAAAAACCTCAGAATAAGTACTCAATGCATTGAAAAAGAGAGAAACTCAGATAATAAGCCTCTTTGAGGGGGCAACCTCCTTATTCCCACATAAATGTACAATTACAAGATGATTCAAAATGAAAATGTCTCCTTGGTATATATAGGAGACTAGGAGGCATAATTACAACTAATGGACTAAAGCCGACATAAATAAAATAACATTAATAATATAATATGCCCTAATTAAGGGGTAATGAGCCACTATTTAGGGCTTAACATGCCCCTCCCCTTGAGACAAGTGTTTTCCACAATGCTTGAGTAACTTTGGATGCTTTTGTATAAAAGACTCATCTTCCCAAGTGGAATCTTCAGCCGATAGTTTCCTCCATTTAATGAGATACTCTGAAATGGATCTATTCCTTAGCTGGAAAATTCTTGTGTCAGTGATGGCTTCAAGATCTAATATGATTTTTCCTTCCTCGTGAAGTTCTGGCAATATAGTTTGAACTGGGATCTTGTCACCTATAACCTTCTTTAAGCACGAAACATGAAAAACTGGGTGTACTCGTGAAGATGCAAGCAACTCCAATTTGTATGCCATAGTACCAATCTTTTGCAACACCTTATAAGGGCCATAGTACTTTGGTGATAATTTATTATCCTTCTTGGCTTGCTTGAGGGACATCTTTTTTTATGGTTGTAGTCTTAAAAACACCCAATACCCCTACTTCAAAACTTCTTTCACTACGATGTTGATCTGCTTGTTGTTTCATATGATTTTGTGCCATGGTCAAGTTGTCCTTTAATATTTGGAGAACTTGTTGTTGATTGTCGATGTGATCTTGCACTGCTTGAACCTTAGATTTTTCTTTTAGAGAAGAAGTGATGGAAGGAGGGTGGTATCCATAGAGTGCCATAAATGGTGTCATTTTTTTTGCAGTATGAAAGGAGGTTTTATACCACCATTTTGCCAAGGGTAACCGTTTGAACCATTGTGTTTGTTTATTAGAGACGAAGCAATGAAGGTATCCTTCCAAACATTTGTTCACTATCTCTGTTTGTACATCAGATTGAGGATGATAGGATGAGCTATGAACCAATTGAGTACCCAAACAAGAAAATAATTATGTCCAAAAATGTCCAGTGAAGATGGGATCTCTATCACTTACAATAATCTTTGGGCTGCCATGTATATTTTGAATTGTCTCCATGAATGAGGTGGCAACTGTACTAGCTTTGAAGGGATGAGAGAGTGCACAAAAGTGTGTGTACTTGGTCAGTCTATCAATAGTCACCATGATGACACTCTTTCCTTAAGACTTCGGTAACCCTGTGATGAAATCCATGGAAACCTCCTCCCAACGTTGACTTGGGATGGCTAATGGTTGTAAAAGACCTGGGGTCTTAATTATTTCCACCTTATTTTGTTGGCAAACCAAACATTCTGCCACAAACCTTTGAACATCATTTTTAAGGCCATCCCAAAAAAATTCCTTCTTGACCCTATGGTAGGTTTTTAAAAATACTGAGTGCCCTCCTATTAGAGAGGTGTGCAATTCCAATAGTACCTTTTGTTTGACTTGGGATTTCTTACATAAATATAAGCGATCTTTGTACCATAGTGAATCATTTTTCCATGTAAATGTATCTGATGTACTGGAATCCTAATGCAACCTTTGAATGAGAGTCCACACTTTTTCGTCATTCTTCCATTCATACCTTGCTTCTATTATCCAATCGGGTTGGATGATTGAGATAGCATAGAGAAAGGCCTCAACATATTCATCCTTCCTCGAGAGTGCATCTGCCAAAAAAAATTTATTCCCTTTTTTATAGACGATTTCAAAATCATAACCCAATATCTTGGTTACCCATTTTTGTTGTTCTTCTGAAGATAGTCTTTGTTCCAAGAAGTATTTAAGACTATCATGATCTTTTTTTACCTTGAAGTGCCTACCTATTAGGTAAGG
>ML795668.1:159636-176813 GCA_009831015.1 Picea engelmannii | reverse complement strand
GGATTGTTTGGTTACTTGGATAGAATGTAATCCCAAGATATCTGGAGATTCATTAATTTGCCAACCATTCGAACTCCAACTCATCCTTCTAGAAGATTCCTTCTAGAAGGATCGAGAACTTATCCGTTTTCTCCCTTAAGAAATATTTCCGCACCCTGACCATTCACACAGTGCGGAAAGTCCGCAGTCAGACTGAATGCAACCTGCGGAAATCAAGTACTTCCGCAAGACAATATATGTGCAGCCTGCGTACTATCTTCAAAAGTGAAATTTTGAGAAGCTGGTAAGTGTAACTTTCTTCATGAAAATGATCTTAATGAAGAGTCAGATCTTCTATCACCATGTCATTATTATGTCATCATCTCGATAACCAAAAATGTGGATAACACTTGCAATAAATTAACATGGTCTTATTGGTAATCAAAGTCAGGGAGCGGGTTGTAACCTGCTCGATGCTTTCTCTTTCTCCTTCGTCTGCTTCAGGGAATAAGTGATTTGTGAACGAAATAACATGTTTGGGTATGATCTTGTAAATTTAAACAGAACATATACTTACCTTGTCGCATCAAGCCTTAAATTCGGGAGTACAAATGCGATATGTGACATCTATTATAGAATGTGCACCACACTTAGGATTAAATGTAACGCAGGATGGTGACGTAGGAGCATGTTTTAGTAGTTCATTTACGAATTCAAATTCCAATGATTGGCGGGTATGCGAGATTGTGGTGTTGGTTGCACAAAAATTCAATTTGTATACCAAAACACATAAATTTGTCTTACCTCAACTAGGGGTGTCCCATCAAATCCCCAGGCCTTTTCGTATTCACAATAAAATATTATGATCAACGTTGGGAAAAATAAAACAAGGCCTTTTGAATGGAAAAATAGCATGGATTGGCCAGGATTTCCGGTGTAGAATGAAGAAGGTTCGATGAAAACCCCAACATTCGGTGACCTATCAGTCTGTCGATAGTAAATGAGTGAATCGATGTCAACATTTTTCCTTAGAAATGTTTCATTTTTACCTTTAGGAAAAAGTTTCGACGCCGATACAAATCGTCGTATAGTGATGATGTGGAAATGGTGACATGGAAGTATAGATATGACACGGGGGAACCTCAAAGGACGACGCGGGGAAGAGACTGAGTCATCTGGACTATTAACGCAACAAAGACATGTGGCTTATTGATTTTGACCTCTTTGTGAGAAACATTTTTCGGCATCAGTGACTTTATTTAAACAAACATCCCTGGATACAACGTCCTATCCTACTGATGCCAAATGATGTATCGTCAATTTGTATCAGTCAATGTTTCATCGTTTCGACCCTCGGAGTTCGTCAATGCTGAAAACATATCGACGATGGTAAAGAATTGTCTTATAGACTAGAATTTGTTCATCAACGATCGTTGAAAAAGTTTCAAGCCGTGTACATTTTAGGCCTTTCATGTCATGTTACTAAAAGATCAATCTGTTAATAACTTCAAACCAAAAAATAATAATCAATAACAAGACTCAATAACAACATATAAATTCATCCATCCCACCACACTGACTCTAATTCAAAAAATGTTAAGTGGTACCCAAAAATAAGGAAAATTCACAAAATCTTTTAGGGTTTGTTAAGCGCTCAACAAATGGCGATTCTCTGGGCGAAAACAAAATCTTTTCTCCTTCCCTCATGCTCAGTCTATGAAAATTGGTTGAGAAACCCTCTGCCCTTATTGTATTCCTTTTCAACAGAACCTTTTCTATCAATGTGTGCACAAAATCTCGAGTTCACAAATCTGGATCTACCTATGGGGTTTAGCTTTACCAACCCCTTTCCTTTTAACCTCAATCCATTCCCTTTCTATACAAGAGTCGAGTAGGGCATCCATTGGTGTGAGGCATTTTAGCTATCATTTATTTTCTTATGGTGTTTCTCCACTGTCAACGAGCGTCCATAGCCCCGACAGAGTCACCCCGACATCGCAAACCTTGCTCCACTGCTAGTGAGTGTCCATAGCCCCAATGGAGTTATCTTCATACCCTCTCAGAATTCACACTCTTTTTCATATAGATCATTTTATTTTGGAAGAAATGCCAAGAGTGAGTCAAAGAGGAGGATATTTGTTTTTCGACAAGGTGAAAATATTAAGGTGGGGCCTTTCTTGGCCCTGTCCATAGGTACATGTGACTCATTCTATCTAGCCATATTTCCATTTAGCGTTACCAGGCCACTAGGAAGATATTTCATCGCTTCCCTGGGTAGTATGCTTACAAAGACAAATATGATTTTTGGAAGATTGTACTTTCCCAACGTCTTTTATTTTGCATGTAAGTGTAGGTCAGGAGCAGAGTCTGTTTTACTGTTTTTATTAAAATAGACCACTGCTTTTACAAAACACAACTCTTAGAAGAAAATAACAAGAAAAAGTAAAGAAAATAAAAAGGAGATCGTGGTTTGTCTTCCCTAAACCAATACACTCATTCTGATCAAAATGAATTCTAAAAAGAAATAGAAACTCAAACAAAGCATCAAAAGACAGATTTTTTTTTAAGAGAAGTATTGTTTTAAGGCATGTCTGTTCACCGGGAGGGTGTCGGATTCACCCCTCAGATTTTGCAACTAGTATATCCCTGCCTTGATATTCTCGGCCACCTGAAAAGGTCTGAGCCATATATTTTGGAACTTTGAGTGTTTTCCTTTGGACTCGTTTTCTTTATCCAACTTCAAGACCAGGTCTCCTACTTTTAATTTTTTTTCTCTGGCCTTATGTTTGTCGAACCATCTTTAGTTACCTGTTGATGAGTGGTGAACTTAAATTTATCATTTTCTCTTTCTTCATCTAGCATGAGAAGGGTATCAATCCTTTGTTGTAGAGAAGATGAGGGCTGACCTCTTGATGTTTGGGCAAGCTGTAAAGATGGAAGGTACAATCCATTTGGAAGAATGTCTTCTTTCCCATATACCAGAAAGTATAGAGAGTTTCATATGGCTTCTTTAGGTGTTACTCTATCGGCACACAGGGAATTATGAACTAAATTATGCCAACTTCTCTAATTTTCAACTACTGTTTTTTTTTTAATTCTCACCATGTTTTTATTAGTTGACTCTTCTATCCCATTCTCTTGCAGATAATAGTTTGCAGAATATCTTGATATGATCCCCTTATCAAGGGATAATTTTGTCAAGCATGTGGAATACAAGTAGGAAGCATTGTAAAAAATGAGGACATAGGGCATTCCAAACATTGTTATTAGTTGTTGTTCTAAAAATTGGATCACTACCTTTTCATTAATGTGAGTGAGAGGGATAGACTCTGTCCACCTTATGAAATAATATGTTGCAGTCAAGATATACTTATGTTGTTTCAAAGAATTGGGCGTAATTTATCCTCTGACGTCTATTCCCCATTGCTCGAAAGGTCTAGATATGGTCACCGACTGGAGTGGAATGGTTGGTCTCTTTTCCCTACTAGCACTCACTTGAAAATATTTCAATTTCTTGGCATATGCATGAGCGTCCCTGAAAAAAGTAGGCCAATAATAACCATCCCTTAATATTTTTTGAGTCGTGGTTTCTCCTGCGAAATGTCCACCTGTTGGGCCATCATGGAGTTCTTTGAGTACCTTTTCTGCATCATCATGTTCAATACGTGTAAGGATTACTCCAACATAGTTTATGTGAAAAAGCACAAAATTTATGAGGTGATATTGAGTGGGTTTTAACCTGAGGGATCTCCTTTCTCTAGGTTTTAAGTTTTTCGGATGAGTTCCATGATGCAGGAGATAAGAAAAGTTTCCATACCAAGACTCTTACCCAACAGGTATGTATAAGGCTTCACTAAACCATAATGACAACTCATTTTCCCAACCAAGGTCTTATGCATTAATCATATCTTAGGTTTCAGCAACCATTTTACACATTCCTTGACCTTTGACTATTTTGGTAGGTTTTTTGTCTAGATCAAATTCTTGGATGACTTCCATCCAATTTCCTCTTCTTTCTCCCATCTCTTGTTGAGTGAACAAAGATCGGACCACTGGATGAGGTACTATGACTTTAGTGTGATTCTTCAGGATGTAGGATCTGAAATGTTTGATTGCTTTATATACTATGTAAGCTTGTTTGTCTATAGCAGGGTAATTCAGTTCGGCTCCTTGGAGATTGGTTCTCATAAAGGATACTGGTGCTCCATTGTTTCCATCATCCTTTTGAGTAAGTAATGTTGGAAATATAACTGAGAGGGGGGGTGTGAATCAGTTATAATATAAGCTTAAAACTTTTTGTTCTTTTCTGAATCTTTCTAAATTATTATTTAATGTGTTACTGATAACATAACATGCATAGATAAATAGTATTTGATCCATCACAAAAAATACACAGAGACATAGATTTCTCATGAGGAAACCCATAAAGGGAGAAAACCTCTTCTTCTTTGGATGTCAATCAAGCTCCAACTTTCATGTACATCACAATCTTGAGCTCCAACTCAAATATGAGGCTACAACCTCTGATATCAAGCTACAACTTGCAGAGAGCACCAACTCTCAGATTTCTCTAGCACCAACTAGATGGAAGCACCAACTCCTAGGTTTCTCTAGCACCCACTAGAAGGAAGCACGAATTCCCCCAATATTTTCTAGCACCAACTAGAATTTAGAGGATTGCAATCCTCCCTAACACCACCCTACCACCCTAATTGAATCTTGCAAAACTTTATTTACTTTCTCTATCTCTTATATGGTCTGTTACATCTCCATGACTCCTCTACCTCTTCCAGCTTCTATTCTTTGTTCTTATTCTATCCTCTATTCTTTCTCCTGCTGCGCACAATGATTCTTCTCAACTTCTCTTTCTTGTTTTTATACTATGTTCTTCCTCTGCATGCTATACATTGCATCTCTGATCTCCACTTCAGGCACTGCTCTTCGTCTCTGCCTACTCACCGGCATCACACTCGAAGTCACACAAATTGTTCTCTATTATGAATTTAATTCACACGTCGAGTCATCTGCTTGATCATCATACGAACTCTTCATCTTTTGTGGCCGTTATTCAAGGTTCTTTGGCTTCTATGGCAGTTATCTTGAGAATCTTTTGTTTCTTTTTCAGTTGCAATTCCTCGTCTTCTCTAGCAGTTATAGTCAGTCGGTTTTGGCTCCTTTGGATCTTAAACCCCTTCCTTCTCATGACCGTTGTTGAAGGAAAATCTCCCTGCGGACAGGTAGATCTCCTCTTGAGAGCTAGACTCTTAACTCTTAAGACAGAAGACGCTTAACATGGACACTGACTTCCTTTCAGATCTATACAAACCAATGTACGAGGAGGAAGGAGAAAAGAAGTACCTTTTACCAGCGTTTGTCCCTGCACGCTCCGAGTTGAGCTCCAATATTTTTCTCCTCGATGAGCCCTGTAGACAAACAATAGTACAACCACTTCCTACTCTATTGATATTAGTTTGAAATAGATCTATCTATCAAAGTCAAGTTCATGTGAGATTAAACACAAACTAGAAAGAAACAGGCCAAGCGTGTCATATTGATGAGAACAATGATAGAAGTAACTTACAACCGTAGATGCGAATGCGACATCTTTTTCAAGTCCCCTTTGTCTAACCCTTGCTCAAAAGATCCACGATCCGGATGACAACAACTTCACTGATTACTTTCCTCCAGTTCACTGTATGTTTCCTATGAGATCATAGGTTTCATGCTTCCAATTCTTCCTCCCTTCCACCATGATAGAGCCTGCTTATATAGGTTTAGAGAGGTCTAACCTCTTGAGGTATCTTTAGGGTAAGATGAGGATTTTCCTCCTTGAGTCAAGGATCTTCCCTAAGATCATGGTAGAACTAGGAATTCGAATGCAAATGCTTTCCAAGATTGAAAGATCTTCCCCTTATTCTCCTCAACAGATCAACTGCTACCCGGAATAGGTAGCGCTCCCTCAAAAATTCCATCAGAGCGCTATAGCACTCCCTAGTAGGCTTTAGGGAGGCGCCAGCGCTCTTGAAATCCATAGCGCTCCTTCAGAAGGGCTGTTTGGTGTTATAATGCTCCCTAGTAGTTTATAGGGGAGCGCCAGCGCTCCTAAGAGTGATATAGGGGAGTGCTCTCTTCTAAAACCTTAGATTCAATGATTCTTTCAGGTGGCAAGAGGTACTCAACTTCAGTTAACCATTCCTCTTCCTTCAAATCAAGTGTTTGAGGCATTTTAAGTGTCGCTTTAGTGTCGTTATAAGTATGGAATAGACATCATGGCAGTATGATTTGCTCGACACATGCGACACTTATCAAAGCGAGTAATGTTGATGTGTAACAGATTGCCCCCCAAAGTATGAAGTTAGAAAATGAGAACTGATAACTGAAATGCTTTGTAGACTTTCAAGCAAGGGTATAGACTCGGAAAACCTGACAGAAGCTACACACAAACATCCAAAAAATATTATGACATGTTCCAAACCCAAGGCAGGCATACCTATGCTTGGGTGATCAAGACTTGCAAGATATGGCCGGCATAAAATACACTGCGGATCCATAATTGTATTGATAAAAAGGTATAGCCACCGAGGATATAGTGTGGATCTATACTCTAATGACCTGAATTGATCGTAGCCATGAAGAATACACAATGGATCTATGAGATGACAAGACATAGCCACGACCAATACAAAGTGGATCTATGTAACATTATATGTGTCATTGTTCAAGAGAAACTCCTTCGCAACCTGGGCAAAGTACATATCAAAGTGATCCCTCAACCCAGGGTCTTCTTACCGATCCCAATGTAGTATGAATCTAACCATGTGAATAGATGTCCTGATGTCAAACATGGTAGAAACCACTTGATTACCGGTCAATGATGTAAACCGTTAACAAGCGTGAGGGAGATCACCATTAATGTCAATGATTCCCAAGGTACCCTAGTACATTCCAACGAATATGAATGGATGAGCTGGAGTCGAACATCCGTGGAATCATCCGATCAGAGGTCAGTGATGTAAACCCATTGTCAGGCGTGAGGAGGCCTACCATTGAGGCATGCAGGTCCCAAAGTATTAACTGGTTTCTAATCCTAGTTCCTGGATAATGTGTTGAAGTCGACAGGAATAGACTCGTCGAGGGAGGGCCTTGATGTATCCCCCATCAATGACATGAAACAGACACAGAGATGTAATTGGTCGATCAAATGAACATGGACTGGCATGGGTATCGAGACAAGATATTTGTGATGGCTGACTCTCGAGGCAGATACTTCCCTTGAACACTGAGGCACAATAGCAGAAACATGACATGGACCAAAACTTTATGATGCAGTGGATGTTGTGACTTACATCAGGTGACCCAAAGGAGTGAAAGAAACTCAAAGGATTGGCTCAGTGCAGAGGTTCAGCGGATTAAAATGTGTGCAAAAGACAAAGTCTCGTGTTCAAGGGTGACTCTAAGAATTACTTGGTAATGTTCTCAAGAGACTGCTTGGCTTGCTTCTTTCAAATTTTCCCCCATCCAGATAGACGAGTACCTCTTTTTAATTTAACGAGCTCGAGGAGGGTAACACATGCTGGATATAACTCACCTTCGGTAAGTTCCTCTTCCTTTGTTTAACGAACTGGAAGAAGTAAGGGTTTGGTCCCATACGGGCCTGTCGATGTTCGTTTTAGCGAGTCCAAAGATAGAAAAATCAAAGGTTTTTCATGATTATAGATTTTGGAAAAACACTTAAAAGAGAACTCTCTCAGTTCCTTTTTCGTACAGTTAGTCTCACAAGGCCGAAAAAGAGATAAACTACCACTCGAAAGACGCCCTTTCGAACCTTTTAACGAGTGTGAAAGGAAGCAAGATCACTCGATGATCTTTTCATATTTAGAGAGTCTGAAAAGAGTTTTAAGATGACTCCAGGGGGTTCCTTTTTTGTGTGTCCATACAGGTCCGAAAAAGAGATAAAATTCTACCCGGTGCGTTCTTATATTCTCGAGCTTGAGAATGAACTAAGACTATGCTCGCGGATGTGACAAGGTAAACAAATGATCAGAACTGCTTTGAAACCTGTAGTGTCAAAACTATAATCCAGAGGTTTAGTGAGGCCGTCATATTTCCAAAGAAACCCACAAATAACTATACCTTATAAAAAATGGAAATTTATAAATAGTAATACAAGAAAAATCTTCATTTACCTTTTCATTTTGCATAAGGATTTGTAGCAGTGGAGATTCTCATTTTGGAAGTGGATCTTGTTTTGCTTGATATCGGAGCTACAGTTGACCATTTCTCTCACCGTTTGGACCAGGTAGATCTTCATCTCCCCTCTTTCAATTACATGGTTCAATATTTGTTTTCACAACAATATTTAAATTAAAAAACAAAGCCCTAGGTCGTTCCAAAAAAGATCAAATCGGCCTCTATTGAAAATGATGGGAAAAAGACATTTGTTTACAAAAACGTTTTTAGAGGGTGGTAGCATAGATGCCAACGCCTTGATACTTGGGTAGATAGGTCGTTTTTGTTAAGGAATCCATAAAAAACTCAAAAATATGCCCACACAGCCATTATGAAAATTATTTTAATTTTAAAACGTTTTATTGCTGCGTGATGATTATTGAGTGATAAAAAGAGGGTGTGGTCCTTTTTGAACAGTGTGGGAAATAGATTTCAAGTTTTTAAATAGCTTAAGAAATTGCCGAAAAATTGAATAATGAAATTCTTTTTTTTTTGTTTGTAGGTGATTTTGGCAATGACCATGATTGAGTGGAAGGAACGGGAGCATGAGCTTGATGATTTGGCTTCTTTGCAGAGTCCTCGCACATGGGCCGCATTGAGAGATTGTGGCCTTATGAAATTCTTCAAATTGCAAAAGATGAAGAAAGAGATTCTTCTGCTTGAGCACATAATTAGCTTGTGGGATGTCGTAGAGCAAGGGTTTCGGATCAGAACACAGCTTCTAACCATCGAGTTGGAAAATGTATATTTCTTAACTGGCCTCTCGAAAAGAGGGGTTCCTATATATTTTTTCAGACAGAGGGAACTTCCTGAGCAAGTGGGTGTGTATCTGGCACGTCATTGTGTCCCGGGAGCAAGACTGGTGGGGGGTAGAATCCCAATCAAGGATATCAAAGAGTTACCCCTTCGGTCTATTTTGTTCGCCATCACGAGTGTGATGGGAAGCACTAGTGCACATCTGGCGTCGAGATCACAGGTAGCTTATGGCGTACAATGTTTGGAGCCAACACTGTTTAACTAGAGCACATAGTTTCTTCGGAATGTGAAGGAACAAGTTTCGAGGTGTAGGATGGGGAAGAAACAGTTCGGATATGGTTCTTTCTTGGTCTCATTCTTCTTAGAGCGCATCCCCTAGATGCAGCCTCAGATTGCACTGGCGGTACGACCAGTTGGAGAACCACGAATGGAACGATGGACTAGTCTGTCTCCGAGACTAGTGGCAGAGTCAGAGTTCCATTTCACCGGTGACTTCTTCGCTTGGCTGAGACGCCAATATCTTTGGATAGAAGACTTCCCATATGCCGAGGTGGACTTTCGCAGGAGCATGGATTTGATTCTACCAGCGAGGGAAGATTGGGATGCGTCAGGTGAGAGACTAAGCAACACCTTGTCTAGTTTTTGTTTTAAGTTTTTTTAACGTATGTATTTTTTTTTTTGGTACGTAAAAGAGTTTTTAATGGATGTATTTTTTTCAACATGCAGACAAGGGAGCAGCGCACCAGGCTGAGATACCAATACCAGGACGTCACAGGGGTGCTCAGGTTGCAGTAGATCCAGGGGCACCAGTGATAGGTCTATGGGAGGTTGAAAGAAACCTTCAAGGCCTCACGATGGGCATTCCTCCTCTACGGAGGAGAGAAGTGCCTTTACATCTACAGAGACACACTGTGGGGGTGCCAGAGAATGTTAATTCTCTACTGAGACGTGTAGTGCGTGCAGTGATATGTTACTCTCAGCACAATGCAGTGCAGAGAGATTAGAGTCTCTCTGGTGATTGTATATTTTGTATGACTTGTGAGACGATGTTGTATGGGTGTAAAGACCCAAAAATTTTCTCTTCCAAATACTTTTTTGAAGTAATCAAAACATTTTCAGTCACGCTATGTATATATATACAGTTCCAAGTTTTTACAATGCCAAAAAATTTGTACATGATGATGCCTTTAATGTGATGTGTTTTAATTTACATGTGATGTACAATTTGTTTTCCTTCATGAAACCTTATCAATGGGCGAGATACCGGTCCATGATGTAATTAGCTAACGAATCCAAAACATTGTTGAGTTGTCTTGGAATATGTCTGTATTCGATGTAATCAAATATTCATTCAAGACGGTGAACTTGTAGGTGGAGACGTAGCAGGATAGAATTACGAATAGCTTAGATATGATTGAGTTGATAGACCATGAGTTGGGAGTCTAGGTTAACAATGAGACAAGAGATACCTAGGGAGGAGGCTTGGGTCAAAATTCCGATGACAGCATGATATTCTGCCATGTTATTAGTCGTTGGTCCTAAGCAAATACCTCCTGAACTCACCACCTCATCAAATTGGTAAATGACCCATGCTTCTGAAGAAATGTTCCATGTGTGTCGACTAGCACCATCTGCAAACCCGATAAAGATAGGAAAGGAAGACGTCATCTGCGCATGAAAACACAAGGCACAGTTATGAGTGGAAAAGGTGAAGACTCGAGCATGCAAAAGAAACAGACACACCAAACTAAAATACAATAATGTACAACGTACACATGCTAGGTGATCTAGGCATAGTACATTTTAAGGTAAAGCCCGTTCCAGGGCTCTCCTAGGGAAATTCCATCATAATCGACTAACTAGTGGGCGCCTCTGTGAAGAACACGTTTCACAATGTAAGGGCCATGCCACATAGGTTCTAACTTACCTGTCCCTAGTTTGTCATGAGCTTGTTCATAGGCGCGTGGTACACCAAAATGAGTTATGATGTGGTTAAAAACAAAAAGAGTTGCGGTACAACCATCGTTCAAAAAGGTAGGCATAACCTCAGCCCATTTGGTAAAGTAGTCGACGACGACGATTATATAACCGTGACCCCTGGCTGAGGTAGGCTTACATTGCATAAAATCGATACCCCACTTGGCAAAGGGGTCGATGGCGATAATGGGGTGCAGTGTAGTAGGGTGGGTGCGTGACTTGTTGTTAAAAACTTGGCAGGGTGGGCATTTTTTGACTGCCTCAATACAATCTTTGAAAATCAAGGGCCAAAAATAGTCGGCACGTAGAATTTTTTGGGCTTTTTCCATCCCAGAAAGGTGACCACCACAGGCTCCAAGGTGACAGTCGTTCAGAACGCGTTCAGCCTCTGCATGAATCAAACATCGTAGAAGGATAGTATCAATACCACGGTGATACAAGGTGTCGCTGACGATAAGATAACGACGAGAATGGTGGCGAATATGTCGACGCTCTTCATGGGAAGTGTTAGGCTGAAAGCGTTGGGTTTGGAGATAAAGGAGGATGTCTCTGTACCAAGGATCAGAGGTGCTGATGAGGAAAAGAGTTTCGTTAGGGAGAGAATTTCTAGGTTCGATATCTTCATCAGCATGGGGGACGTCGCAGATGAGCTCCGCAAACACTAGGGACTTTTTGGCTTTGGATTTCGCAAATTCAAGATCGAATTCCTAAAGGATGATGATCCATTTAGAGTATTTTCCCCTGAGCACTTGACGTGTCAAGACATGGTACATGGGGTTTGAGTCCGCAATCACCGTGGTGGTGCATAGTAGGATGTAATGGCGAAATCTCTGGACAACAATGACGGCTACCACAGCCAGTTTCTCTACATGTGAATATCAGAGTTCAGGTCTAGATAGACTCTTGCTCAGGTAATAGATCACATGTTCATCACCGTTGGGGTCCTCCTGAACTAACACCATTGCAATAGTGGAAGTAGAGGCAGCTAAGTAAAGGATGTAGTCCTTTGTATACTCTCGAGGGTGCAACAAAGATGCGTGGGTCAAGGCATGCTTGAGAGCATCAAACGATCATTGAGCGATGTCATCCCAGATGAAAGGGGTGTTTTTCTACAACAATCGCATGAATCCTTTAGTTATCTCAGCGTAGTTACAAATGAAATGGTGAAGGAAGTTTGCTTTTCCTTGCAAACTTTGGAGTTGGGTCAAACTAGTAGGTGGGGGTAAGGCCAGAATAGCCTTAATCTTTAAGGAATCCAACCAAATCCCGTCTTTAGAGACAAAAAAACTGAGGAGTCGACCAGATTCGATAGCAAAAATACACTTATGTGGGTTCAAGCGGATACGGTAAAACCGACATTGAAGAAAAATAACCCGTAAGTGATCAACGTGATCTGATCGATTTGATGAGTGGGCAGGTAAGTCATCGAGGTAAGGTTCTGCAATATGCTTGATATCGTGGAAAGCATACGACATGGCCCGCTGGAAAGTAGCACCATCATTTTTGAGACCAAAAGGTAGCTTTCGATAGGCGAAAGTTCCCCATGGGCAGATAAAGGCCGTCTTATGTTGATCAGCAAGTAAAATTTCAATCTGGTTATACCCAAAAAAACCATCCATGAAGGAGAAGATTACGCTCCCAGTGCAATTATCAATGATCTGGTCAATGAAGGGCGTAGGGTAGTTTTCCTTTGGACAAGCCTTATTGAGATCCCGATAGTCAACACAGACATGGATGGTCCCTTGTTTTTTGGCAACTGGAACAAGGTTGGAGATCCATTTTGTCAAAGGGACGGGATAGATAAAGCCAGATTTTAAAAGTTTCTCAACTTCTGCCTTTATAGCCACGATTTTCTTGGGATGAACCGGGCGGAGTTTCTGTCGAACAGGTTTTGCATCTGGGTAAGTCTTGATTTCATGCATGACAATCGAGGGGTCGATTCCTGGCATTTCTTCGTAGCTCCAAGTGAAGACATCGCGGAATTATTTAAACAGAGAGGTATAAGATACCACTTCTTCGGGTGTGCAATTGGCACCAAGGTTAATGTTTTCCACAACGCCTTCTTTGATCGAAATATCAATAACGATCGTAGTAGAGATATTACCCATATTCCCCTCAGAAAGAGTGTCTTGTGTGAGGATGGGATATTGTGGGGAATGGGTAACATCAAGAGGGAAGACAGAGTGTATGTCGTTGTGAATTTCTTCCAAAGGTGGAAGAAAAGAGGATCGATGATGGTTATCATCCCAAGGTACATCGTCGATACTAAGCATTTCCATTATAGATTCGTCGGAAGGAAAAATGTGGGAAATGTATTCGATTGCGGATGATAGGGAATCCAACCATTTCGGCATCGAGTAGGCATCGGGTGCCAATAAATGGGGTTTGTCCGGGGAGGGAGAGGTAGATTGAATAGCCACGTATGTGGCCTCGGCTGGGCTAAGTGCCATAGTGTCACCTAGCACATCGAATTCCATAGGACTAGGTACAATCCAAGGGTCGAATGATTCCAAAGATTGATAAGCCATAGTCGAAATCATATTGACAGTGGAAATATGATGTGTGGTGGGTGGAAGTGGTGTAGGGAAGGTACCCATAAGGCTAGAATATTTCAACAAGCCAACACCAACGCTTTCATACGTAACTTGGTGGTCTCCCAAAAAAGGAATGTTGTTGGTGACAAGGGCACGAGCGTCGGGTGTACATAAATCTAGTTGATCGATAGTGACAATTTTGCCTTGATGGGGGAATTATACACATCGAAACACTGACGAGGTGATGGCAGTCATAGCGTAGAACCAACTTCTTCCAAGTAGTAGGTTGTAATCGAGGGGGGCGTCGACCACCTCGACATCAACAATAACAGTTTTGTTGCCCAACTAAATGGCTAAGGATTGTAAAAGTCCATGAGGATGAAAACCTTGCCCATCGAAAGTGCGTAACATCGTAGGGGATTTGTTAAGGGCAGGTGATTTTAATCCTTTCCAACAAGATAAAGACATGACACAAGTAGAGGCTCCCTCATCCAAGATAGTTCGGTGGATTTGTTGATTGTGAACAACAACATCGATCTGAAAAGCTAGTTGGTGGGAGAGTCGAGGTTGATGATCATCCATATTAAATGTGAGGTTGTTAGATGACTTAGGATTGAAAGCGCTGATGGCAGCTAAGAGCGTTCTACATTGGCTGTGACAGTGTTGTAAAACTTCCAAAGCAGACATAGCACACGGTGCTTGAGCCAAATATTCAACAATGTTGTAGTTTTGGGCAGCCCGTGAACTAGGATTAAAGGTATATTTTTGGATAGTTCTCTTAGGAGGGCGTAAGATGGAGTCAAACGAAGGTTTCTCGATATGAAGTGGCATGGATGGAGGGCTAGTAGACGGAGGACTAACGGAAGATGCTAATGGGTCCGGTAAGGAACCGTTAGTGGGCTTCGGCTTATCAGGTTTAATCGGTGTGTCATATGTTGTAGTGTGAGTGGTCAGATTAATCCCCTTAAACATGTAAATGTGGGCACTTGTCGAGGCCTCATCATGGGATTGGTTGGAATTGCCCCCTGGAGTGGGGGTTTGAGCAACCAAAGATTGTTGCTGTGGAAAACGCTGGGTAAGCACAGCGGGTTGTGAATTTCCCTTAAAAAGCTTGGCCACTTCATCATGATGTGGACAGTCTCGAGTGTAGTGATCATCACCACAAATGAGACATGGGAATTTCAGTTTCCGTTGTGGTTGTTTTCCGGTAGCCAGGGTTTGAGGTTGATTTTTTGGTTGTTCATTGTTGTTGTTTTTATTGGGTTTATTTCTTGCTTTCTTCTTGCCCCCGGATTGTTGTGAAGGGGTCGATTGGATCGTATTCACCTCAGAGACCTGAGTTTGAGGGGAGTTAGAAGAGGGTGTGTTCGAACTGGGAGCAGACGTCGAAGCGGACCGCTGGGTTGTTCCAGTCGACTGGGAAGTAGATTGAGTTTTGACGGAGCCAATGACTCCATCTACGTGCGAGGTAGACGATGGTTTGGATGGATCAGTAGTGGCACGGGTAGAATTTGGTATCAATTCGTATAGAGTACCAGATTGTGAATAAACCAAATCTAAGTACTGAGCTCAAGCAATAGCCTCTTCCTCGGTGACTACACCACCCATAGCAACATCACGAGCGATTTGGGGTAACAGCAATTTGGTGAACCATTCCGCTAATAATTGGTCAGGAATGACCGCTTTGATTAACCTTCGTCGTTGTCTCCATTCATGAATATGATCAGAGATATGTACAGAGGTTGTCTGATGAAGGGAGGTCAATAGTTCGGTACCCGTCTTGTATCGAATGGGTAGTTGGAAGTGTGTGAGGAAGGACATGGCAAGGGATTTGAAATCATGAAAAGAAGCACGTGGTAGTTCAATATACCACTTTGCTGCAGAACCCGTAAGCGTTCATTGGAAAAGACGCAAATGTATAGAATCGTCCATGAGGGAGTTCGATGAACACCACAAATGGAAAGTCATCACATGGTTGTTTGGGTCTTCTCCAGACTTTCCGTCGAATTTTGGAATATCGGAAGGAAGTTTAGCTAGAATAGCTGGCCAAACTGGAGAATGAAAAATAGGATCATTCGTTAACCGAGACAAGTCTGGGAGGTCCAGAGTCGCTAGGAAAGGTAGTTGTCGGTTAACCTACGGGTAATACTAGTGTGGCATAGGAACACCAGTGGGACCATACACTGGGTTAGGTGGATAATTGTAACCAGTGGGTCCTCTTGTATAAGGTTGGTGTTGACTAGGGTACACAGGATTTGACGGGGTTTGAGAAACATGTGTGAGCAGAGGATAACCAGATGGGTTTTGAGGATTATAAGATAGATTTTGTGTTTGTCCATAAGGAGGATATAGATGAGTCCCTTGAGGGGGAAGAGGTTGTTGTGGAGCTTGAGGATTGTGTCCCCCCGAGAACTGTGGGTTTCCTGGAAAAGGGATATTCCATGGATTGGGTGTGGTAGATACATTTTGTCCATACGATTGATGGTAGGCTCTGGATTGAGGCTGCCCCCCAGCATGAGGGTACCCTCCAAATGGAAGTTGTCCTCCGATGGGAGGATGCCCCCTAGCTTGAGGTGGAGTTCTTGGAATTTGGGAACCAGACGTAAACGACTGACCGGTGCTGCTTAATGGGTTAAAGCCACCAAGATCGGTCCCTCCAAGTTGTTGTATAGGTATAGAACTTCCAGGCATAACTTGGGTAGTAGTGATAGTGGAAGAATTCATTGCTCTGTACCCAAAAGGGAGTGATGATGAAGGTCTAGGTGTTAGTGGTGTGCCAATTGCAGCTTGGGTAACCACCACATTACTGGCGGGAATAGTCGGGACGTGAGGGACCATTGTAGAGTGGGTCGTCTAGAGAGAAAAAGTGGACCTTGGGCCAACGGAGAATGTGTTCGGATCAACAGATGGTGTAGTTGAAAAAACGGTAGTACCGGTAAAATGGTTTAAGGGTACGGTGTAGGTGATAGGCGCATCGACACCTATTCCTGTTCCATAAAGATCCTGCACCATGCGCGGTGGACTTCGAACAATGTTTATAGTCCAAAAGGGGTCATCGATTAGAGGGTTTGAATGAGACCTGTTATCGCACGGTTTGTAGGAGAGGTCCAAGAGCTTGAGTCAGGGCTTAGAACCGGCGTAACAGGAGCTTCCCCACCCACTGTCACCTCGATGGGGAGCTCTTTCTATTTAGGAGGGAAAGTCCAAGGGAGACGTCCCTAAGGAAATTTGGATCAAGGAAAGCTAAAGAGTAAAGGCCAAGTGAAGGAAAACCCCTTCCACAGATTGTTGCCCGAGAGAGGATAGTCAAGGAGATAAAACCACTGATTGATGCACCTGTTTGCGAGACAAAACAAAGAAAAACTAGAACGTGCTTTGCAGTGGGTTAGTACTTCATGAAATCAATGACTATCTTCAAATAAATATATGAGCAAATGGATTAATGCTATTATTGACGAAGTCAATGATGGCTAAACGAAGCAAAGACTTATATCACTTCTCCAATAAAGCATAAACGGCAAATCAGCATTCAATGTTCACAATTAATCTTTGTATCATGTCATTAATGCAATGTCAATTCCAAATCAGCTCATATACAACATGTCACTGCGTCACCTATACAAATTTTGCTACAAGGGTGACGTCAAGCTCTAATAATAGGTCAATTTGAGAAGCAAAGAGTACAGCGTTTTAGCAAATAAA
>ML795668.1:147624-159536 GCA_009831015.1 Picea engelmannii | reverse complement strand
ATCAAATATGACACATACCATGATACCTCAGACCAATTACCTCATGGAGCAAGAGCCCTCTCTGATGCAAGACCAGGCCGGTAGTGATGGAGGCTGGTACGGATGACAGGACAAGGCTGGCTGAGAAGAAGAAGATGGGTCCTCCAGGACCATGCTCAGGTCGCTCCTTCTCTCGGTACTCCATGTCTAGGACCATGTGGGCCTCGAGACATGATCTCCTAGTTATCCCTAGATATCGAGGATAACAAGACCCAGTCAAAACATCAGAAGGATTGATTATGATGAATTCACCGGCTGAATTGAGTTGGAGAACACGTCTCTCATATCCCTCCGGAATGTGGAAAGCCTCCGGAGACTCTGAAACAATTTGAAAATTCTCTAAAGAGGTGGGAACTTCTTCTTGGGAGGTTATAGTGTCGTGAACCTCACTCTATTGAGGAGATTCCTCCATAGAATGAAGGGGGTAAAGGGGTATTCTCTTCCATATTTTTTGGAGGAAGTCCCTGTAGCCTCCGTGAACGACGTGGAGGGTCGATGTTGGTGAAAAAGAGCCGGCGGAAAAAATCTATGGCCAACTACCGAAAAGAAGAAACATACGCTAATAGAATCTAGGAATCACAACCAAGCAAATGAAACCTTCTCTCGATGACCGTACTAGTTGGTGATGAAATCCAACGTCGCGTGATCAAGTCAAGAAGGGGCGGGGATATGGTGGAACAGTTACAATGGTGACCTGCTTAATGGACTTTCACCTTGGTGCAAGCTTCCACGCAGCAATTGTGGATTTACCCTCCAAGGAGCCCAAGTGAGTTTGACGAATGTCTATTCCAGGTACAGTGAGACTTCCCTTCACTGTCACCTTGTGTAAGACCCTAAATATTATGGCCACTAAGGTTACCAATTCGTAGTCAGCCCCTAGGCGGGTACAGTCGACAGTCCAGTCCGAACGTACGGGTAGGGTATCTATCCCGAAATCAACTTGAAAGGCTTCCACTCAACATTGTGGGTATACCTTTAAGCAATCCCCATAATACGATCTAACTACTACAATCAGTCAAACCATGGAGGGATAATCTCTGTAGCTTTCCCGAGTGCGACCTCGTGCGTAACCCATGTGTGAGAGGGGGATCCCAGGCAGACTTATACGACAATTGGATTTGACTCTCCCTAACTCAGGATGCTAATGTTTGTTTTGGAAACTTTGGAGAGTTATTCTCACAACCTAATCCAAAGTACTAATCCTAGTCTACTGTTGGTGGAGGATCCTAGAAAAGAAAATGTTCTAGATAGTTTTTAATTAGCGTTCATTTTATAGTTGTTCTTTACTCAAAAGGGGTGCATGGAAGTGAAACGGATGGAATGATGACTTAATCCCCAAAAAATGCATCAAAGATGATAAGCAATCATTTCTTTTCGATGAATATCTATTTAAAGGAGAGAGAGAGAGTTATTTTCACTTAACAAACACTAAGAAGGAATGTCCTCAGACAAATTTTCTTCAATCAAATCCGATGTGGTGCTAAAACTTTTTGGAGATGTCTTCTAATATGTAAATCAATCATGAAGATGTCTCTTTATTGTTTGTGTGTGAATAATGATTAATTCAAAATGACACTTCTCCTGCCAATTATCCTTTTGGATCAAGGAAACTCAGACAAACATAAGCAGGTTTCGTACAAACAATACACCCTCTTGTTGTGATCGAAAACAAGAAGCAAAAGAAAAGAAAACAAAGAAAATCAAGAATTTCACACAAAAAGAGATGTTGAAGAACAATGACCTCAACAAAAACCAAATGAAGAGATTTGTAGACTTCTGATGTCCTTCACCAGAGTTTCTCGCTAAGTCAAAAAGGAGAGAAAAACAGTGCATTGGTTTCAAACTCCCAACAGCAGAAAAACTCAAAAATAATGAAGAAGGCTACAAGATATACACAACAAGGTATTTGTTCCTCAGAAGGAAGGATGCCAAAGTTTAGTGGGAAGAAGCATTGACTCAGAGAGAGGTTTAGCAAGTGAAACACAGAGACTGGACCCTGAAAAAAGCAATTCTGGAAAGGTTTTTTTCCAAAAGAGGGTTGGCGCTCTGGTGTAAAGGGAACTAAGCGCTATAGTGCTATGTCTATCATATACAGGGAGCACTGGTGCTCTGTTAACATAGCCACAGGGGCGCCAGGATTAAAAAGCTCAGAAAATGTCTAAAAATCCAAAATTTCAGTCGAATTTTGGCAATCAAGCTGAGTGTGATGGGGTAAGGAGTCAATCAGCTCATGAAATCAATCAGAAAAGGATGAACCAGGTCTGAAAACAATCAAAGGGTAAGACAAGGTCTATGAGGAAAAATCAAAACCAAAAAGTTTTGATTCGATTCTCCCCAGTGGAGTCGCCAGTTTCTGTTGAAGGAAAATCTCCCTACGGACAGGTAGATCTCCTCTTGAGAGCTATACTCTTAACTCTTAAGACAGAAGATGCTTAACATGGACACTGACTTCCTTTCATATCTATACAAACCAATGTACAAGGAGGAAGGAGAAAAGAAGTACCTTTTACCGGCGTTTGTCCCTGCACGCTCCGAGTTGAGCTCCAATCTTTCACTCCTCGATGAGCCCTGTAGACAAACAATAGTAAAACCACTTCCTACTCTATTGATATTAGCTTAAAATAGATCTATCTATCAAAGACAAGTTCATGTGAGATTAAACACAAACTAGAAAGAAACAGGCCAAGTGTGTCATATTGATGAGAACAATGACAGAAGTAACTTACAACCGTAGATGCGAATGCGACAGCTTCGTCAAGTCCCCTTTGTCTAACCCTTGCTCAAAAGGTCCATGATCTGGATGACAACAACTTCACTGATTACTTTGTTGTAGGAAAATCTCCCTGTGGACAGGTAGATCACCTCTAGAGATTGACCTTAACCCTAGACAGAAAAGTGCTTAACATGGACACTGAATTCCTTTCAAATCTATCTAAACTAACACACAAGAAGGAAGGATGACAGAGGTACCTTTTTATCGACGTCTGTCCCTGCATGCTCCAAGTTGCGCTCCGATCCTTTACTCTTCACTGGACCCTGTGGACAAAACAAGATACGAACGCTTCCTACTCTATTGATATTAGCTTGAAAACAGATCTATCAACTAGTGATAAGTTCATGTGACCTTAGACACAAACTAGAAAGAAACAGGACAAGCGTATCATATTGATGAGAATAACGACAGCAATACTTACAATCGTAGATGCGAATGCGACAGCTTCGTCAAGTCCTCTTCGTCTAACCCTTGCCTGAAAGTCCCACAATCTGGATAACAACAGCTTCACTGATTACTCTCCTTTGACTGACTGTAAGTTTCCTCCAAGATCATAAGTTTCATAACTTCAATTCTTCCTCCCCCTTTCCACCATCATGGAGCCTGTTTATATAGGTTAAGAGGAGCTTATCCTCTTGAGTTATCTTTATAACAAGTTGGGAACCTTCTCCTCAGATCAGGGATCTCTTGATGAAACCAAGAATTCGAGCACAACTGTCTCCTAATATCGAAAGATCCATCCCTTATTCTCCTCAGTAGGTCAACTACTGCCTTAGATTAGGCAGCGCTCCCTTAGAAGGGGAATCAGAGCGTTGTAGTGCTCCCTGGTGAGCCTTAGGGAAGCACCAGCGCTCTCAAGGTGAGCAGCACTCCTTCAAAGGGGGCTGGGAAGCGTTATAACGCTCCCTGAAGCACTATAGGGGAGCGCCAGTGCTTCTGGAGCTGAAGTAGAGGGGCGCTCCCCCTCAAAACCTTTGTTTCAGGGTTCCTCTTAGGTGTCAAGAGTTGTTTGTCTTCAGTAGACCAGTTCTCCTTCTTCAAATCAATCATGTGAGATGTCATAAGTGCTTCTTTAGTGTCGTTGACATGGCAATATGTTTGAACATCATTTGCGACACTTGTTACCAACTTGCGACACTTGCGAAAGTTGATGCGACACTTATGACAATTGATAGGGACAATGCGACACTTATCCAGCTGAGCAATTTTGACGTGTAACATACTTTCCTCCAGTTCACTGTATGTTTCCTATGAGATCATAGGTTTCATGCTTCCAATTCTTCCTCCCTTCCACCATGATAGAGCCTGCTTATATAGGTTTAGAGAGGTCTAACCTCTTGAGGTATCTTTAGGGTAAGATGAGGATTTTCCTCCTTGAGTCAGGGATCTTCCCTAAGATCATGGCAGAACTAGGAATTCGAATGCAACTTCTTTCCAAGATTGAAAGATCTTCCTCGTATTCTCCTCAACAGATCAATTACTGCCCAGAATAGGTAGCGCTCCCTCAAAAAGGCCATCAGAGCGCTATAGCACTCCCTAGTAGGCTTTAGGGGGGCGCCAGCGCTCTTGAAATCCATAACGCTCCTTCAGAAGGGTTGTTTGGTGTTATAACACTCCCTAGCAGTTTATAGGGGAGCGCCAGCACTCCTAAGAGTGATATAGAGGAGCGCTCTCTTCTAAAACCTTAGATTTAATGATTCTTTCAAGTGGCAAGAGGTACTCAACTTCAGTTAACCATTCCTCTTCCTTCAAATCAAGTGTTTGAGTCATTTTAAGTGTCTCCTTAGTGTCGTTATAAGTATGACATAGACATCATGGCAGTATGCTTTGCTCGACACTTGCGACACTTGTGAGCAACATGCGACACTTATCAAAGCGAGTAATGTTGATGTGTAACAACCGCTGGTTGTGACTTGGGGCCAATCACTTCAGGACTTCACGTTTTGGGTCATCTGTCATGAGTCACCCTGATTCTCCCAACTCCCTATCTCCTGAACTCTAAAGTGGAGCTTAGCGACATGCTATCTCTTCCCTTGATATGACCTTGGGCGATGATTTCATGTGACCACGTGATTGCGGGCGCATCCATTGGAAGTTTGAGGGAAACCCTCTTTTCACCCTGCAATTCAATATGAGCCTCCATGCATCCTTTCTCAAAAACTGTGGTTTCAATTGTGGCCCACTCAAGAAAAATTAAGACCCAAGCATGTTCTAGCGCTGCAATGCGATGGGACCGTTGATCTCATGATATTGACGGTGCTCCTCGATCAATGGTTCTAATCTATTGTCTTTTCCTGCCTTATTTCCTCCATCCAAGCACGATACTTAGTCTCAACGACCAACTGATATGTGGCCCTCCAAACCAATGGATGAGATCAATTTCGCCCTTCAGGCTTCGGGAGTCTCGATTCTCAAACTCCGCTTTCTCCCGGAAAATTTCACTCGGAGTCCACGATCTAACGACACGCGGTATTCTTGAATCAATGGTCACAATCCCTTCAGGTATTCAGGGTTTGGAAATATCAACTTTCCAACCTTTCAACCTTCCTTTGATTTTTCCTGGAGTTGACAATCCACCGACATGTGTCCCCTTCGGATCAACGGTCACGATCCTTTCGTGTCTCTGGACTTCGGATATTTCAACTTACGCTATCCTTCCACTGGAGTGGATTGACGGATGAGAATGCTCCTGAAGTGATCTTTTAGATCAGACGTCTTGTATCCACTTCGGGACTTCAAATATTTTTTCATTTGCTAGTGGTGAAATTCCTGAAGTAAAACTCCCGGAGTGACGTCACTTGATGACGTGTCATGATCCTAGTAGCTGCCACGTGTCACTTGGATTTGTGATTTTCACATACCTGAAATGTCGAAACAACTTAACACTTGTCATTGTCTCATTGTGCCACGTGTCCTTGCTGACGTAGTCTTGTTGACGTGGATCCTTATTCACTTTGGGACTTCGGCCTTCGGGACTTCGTGTATTTCAAATTTTCAAGTCGCCAATTCTCCCGAAGTGAGAATCCATGAACAATAACCTCCTCTCAACTTTTAGACCTGAACTAAACTTTGTTCATCGATCATGTTCTCAGATCGACGGCTCTATCTTTCTGCGATGCTCCTTTTCTACCTTATCCTATCCTTCCACTTCAAACTGATCTGATAACTGTCGTTTACTCCGGCTCTCTGGCTCTCTAGACTTGAGGTTTGTCAAGTCTAAAACTGAAAAATCCTCGAAGTGATTTGCTCCAGAGTTGAGGATCGTGTGCCACCTGTCAATATTGACGATGGACAGTCCCTTCTTACTTCGAAACTTTGACAATTCCTCTCTCCTACGCTCATCAAAGGATTAACATTCTTTCATTTATTTATGAATCCAACGACTATTGATCCTCGACGCTCAGATCCAATGGATCAGATCTGTACTTCTCCTCTACGCTTCCTCTACTCACTGGACGTAGATATAATGATCATCGAGTATTCGGGATTGGTGATCCAACAACCACTATCGTTATTCCTCGTGATATTTCTAATCTCTCTGACTTAGAAGGTTTTCTAAGTTTTCAAAGGTCTCAATCTTTTCTCCTCCTGCGAGTCCTTCTCTTGGACCTCAATTGCACTTCTGGAAAGCACAAAGCGTTATCTCTTCTAAGATTTTATCTCTACATATTGTTCACTCCTCTTATTGAGCTTACGCTTCCTTTTGCTTCGCCTTCTTTTCTTGCCATCAATGACAAGCACACTCTTCCTGTAAACATGCCAACAATCTCCCCCTTTGGCATCGATGGAAACCCTGATAGGTTGCACTATTCTACTTGGACCTCCAATCGTAGCATCCAGACCACTCCTTTTCTCCCTCTTTGACATCAATGTCAAAGAAAACATGCTCCCCTTGAGTTGTTGTAGTACTTTGCGGAGGTATGAGATATTCAACCAACACACACTCCCCCTGACAGGATGGACTCTCTTAGGTTCATAATGGGGTCACGCCCAACTTTTGGCATAGATACTCAAACTGAGATTTTGCAAGTGATTTAGTGAAGATATATCAGCAATTTGATCTTTGGATGGAATATAATGCAAAGAAACAACAGTGTTGGTCACTTGTTCCCTCAAGAAGTGATACTTGATGGGTATATGCTTTGTCTTGGAGTGAAATATAGGGTTCTTTGACACACTAATTGCACTGGTATTATCACAATGAATTGGGATCGATGTAGTATATTTTACCTCCAAGTCTCTAAGTGTTTGAGTCATCCACAATACTTGGGTACATCAAGTGGCAGTTGCAATGTATTCAACTTCTGTAGTTGATAGGGAAATGGAACCTTGCTTCTTTCTCAACCATGATACAAGGGAATCTCCTAAGAAGAATGCACCTCCACTCGTGCTTTTCCTTTCATCCATGCAGTTAGCCCAATCAGCATCTGAATACACTGATAGTTGAAAATTTTGATTCCTAGGATACCATAGGCCATAGTTCATTGTTCCTTTCAAATATCTGAATATTCTTTTGACAACTAACAAATGACTATGTTTAGTTTTAGCCTAATACCTTCCTACCATTCCAACATCATGCATTATGTCTGGATGGGATGTTGTGATGTAAAATAGGCTACCTATCATAGACCTATAGGAACTCTGATAAACATCAAGTGAGTCATCATCCTTTCTTAACTTGCATCCAGTGACCATAGGTGTGATCATAGGTGTAGAATCTTCCATTTGAAACCTTTTCAACATTTCTCTTAGATATTTCTCCTGAGAAAGAAATAATCCTTCAAACCTCTGAGTAATTTGCAGACCAAGAAAAAATGACAGTTCCCCTATCATATGCATTTCAAATTCAGACTGCATGGCAGAGGCAAACCATTGTACCGACGAAGCATTATTGCTTCCAAAGATGGTGTCATCTACATAGACCAACACAATGAGAAAATAATTACCCTATGTTTTGATATATAGATTGTTGTCAATTGTTCCTCTCTTGAACCCTTTGTCTTGAAGATACTTATCCAGTCTGTAATATCAGGCACGAGGAGGTTGTTTCAACCCATATAAAGCTTTCTTCAACTTGCAGACAAAGTCAAGGTTATATGACAGTTGGAAACCCTCTAGTTGTTCTATATAGACTTCTTCCTTTAGATCTGCATTTAGAAAAGCTGACTTGACATCCATTTGATAGACTTTAAACTGTTTATGACAAGCATAGGCAAGAAAATTATAATAGCTTCTAATCTTGCTATGGGTGCAAATGTTTCATCAAAGTCCAGTCCTTCTATTCAAGCATATCCTTTGCATACCAATATAGCCTTATTTCTTACAATATTTCCTTGCTCATTCATCTTATTTTTGTAGACCCATTTGGATCCTATTACATTTTTATTTGCTGGCCCAGGAACTAGTTCCCAAGTGTCATTCTTTTCAATCTGGTTCAGTTCCTCATTCATTGATTTTAACCAATTTACATATTCACTGGATTCATTGAAGTTCTTGGGTTCCACCATGGATATGAAGGCTATATGTGATTTATCGGTGTCTTTGATTATCCTCCTCTTGGTTTGTACACCTTTGTCTTTCTCACCAATTATTTGACTTTCGGGATTATTCTTTTGAGTAATTCTGGAGGAAGGATTTGATGTTGATTGTTGTCCTGACTCTTCTTGTCTAGGTGTCTCTTCTTCACCCGATTCATCATCTTCTTGTGACTCTGGGGTTTTTTGTTCTTCATTTTCATTATTCTCATCATCTTTTTCATCTGTCTTAGTGCTTATTCTCTGTTGATCCTTTACATGATCTTCTTCATCAATTTGAACATCAATACAATCTACTAATTTATGCATTCTTTTGTTAAAGCATATGTATCCTTTATTGTTCGTTGCATATCCTAAGAAGATACCTTCATCAGATATACTCTCAAATTTTCCCAGATGATCATCATTATTTTTTATGTAGCATTTACTTCCAAATAATTTGAAGTGCTTAATGGATGCAGGTCGACCAAACCACAACTCATGTGGAGTTTTATCACTGTTAGGCCTTAGATGTGCTTTTTTCAGAATGTGAATACATGTGTGAACAGCCTCCACCCAAAAGGTTTTTGAAATGTCCCTTTCATTCATCATAGCCCTTTCCATCTGCTGAACTAATCTATTTTGGTGTTCTACAACTCCATTTTGTTGAGGAGTACCTGGAATAGTATATTCTCTTTTAATTCCATGTCTATCATAGAATTATTTGAAATATCTTGACAGAAATTCTCCTCCTCTGTCTGAGTGAATTACATTTAACTTTCTTCCTGTTTGATTCTCGACTAATGCCTTAAACATTTTGAAATTCTCAAACGCATCAGATTTTTATCTCAGAAAGGCAACCCACATACGTCTGGAGAATTCATCAATGACCAGCATAAAGTAACATTCTCCTCCATTTCCTTCTTTTCGCGATGGTCCGCACAGATCCATATGAACAAGTTGAATCAGTTTCTCTGAAGATGTGAAACTCTCGATTTGAATTGAGCACGAGTCAGCTTCCCCATTTGGCAAGACTCACATACAAAGTTATTAGGCTTAGATATTTTTGGAAGGACTTTCACAACACCTTCATTATTCAGTTTGACAATATGATCAAAATTCAGGTGTCCAAGCCTTCTGTGCCATAACCAACTTTCATAATTTTTTCTTAAATGACATATGTCCTTATGTTCCTTCAGAACATATACATTGTTTTCGGCTCTAACCCCTTTTGTAAGAAGATCTCCTGTGTTTGTTGTCTTTATCTTACAATTCTTGGAAGAGAAAGTGACTTCACATCCTCTGTCACATATCTGACTAACACTGAGAATATTATTCTTTAAACCATCAACAAATAATACATATTTAGCTTTTCTTCTACCACTACTTAAGCTTACTATACCTTTACCTCTGATCTTTTCTGGAGCATCATTTCCAAAGGTCACACTTCCTGATTTATTTTCCTTGAGTGATAAGAACTTATTTTTGTCACCTGTCATATGACTAGAACATTCGTTGTCAATATACCAGGACTATTTTTTTTCTTTGAGCTAACAACACCAATCCACACTTGTTATCTTCATTCTTCTTCCAAACCTTGACGTTTTCAGCTCTGTGATTTGAATCTGGCTTATAGTTCTTTAAGCAAAAGTTTGTAGCTTTATGTCCATAATTATGGAAAATGTAACATTCTGATTCATTGAACAAAGGATCATAACGATTGTTATGCTTAGTCTGTGTCTTTTTCCCATCCATCACATGATTTGCAGTTTGTGGTTGTTTCTAATTTGGTTGTCTCGTTCTTTGTTGAGATAGGTATTTATTCCTTGATTGTCTTGATTGCTCATGTCTAAATCTTAGATAACAATTTACAGCTTTGTGGCCAAACTTAGAGCAGTAAAAACAATATCCATAGAAAAAATCTTTGTACCTGGAAAATGGTTGTCTTCTTTGAGCAGGTCGATTTCTTCCATGCTGATGATTTTCTTGAGTTGAGAGTGTATTATTTATTTGTTCTCCAGATTCAGTTCTGGTAGATTTTCCTTCACTCCTCCTTGGCGGATGATTCTCTTCCTTTCTTTCTGCAGGTTTGTTGTTGTCAATAGTTGTAGATTTGACAAACTTAATGGATTCTTTGTTGCTTGGCTAACCACTACTTGATCCCTCTTCATAACCCAAACCATTTTTCAACTTTTAATTCCTTTGTTGATTCAGAATGGAGGCTAATCCTTTTGAGGCTTTAATACTTGTTATATTATGATGATATAAGGCCTACAATTTCTCTAGATATTTTCTGACAGACACTACTTCAACTTCCAATTTTTCACCTTTTGTTTCAACTTCCTTCAATTGTTGTTTGAGGATGTCTTCAATCTTCTTAGCTTCTTCTAACTTAACCTTCAACATATTAATTTCTTCAGATGGTTCCCTGCATGTTTTCTCATACATCAACAGTAATTGTTTTTCTTTTCTTTTCTTTTCTCTGAGTCTATCAATCTCTTCCATGGCACTGACAAGTTCTCCTTCAAGATATACTTCTGCTTCACAGTCAGCAAACTCACTTCCTATATCTTTAGTGTTTATATCTTCTAAAGCTATTAGCATGATATCATTTATTTTATCTTCAATAGAAGAGTCACTGCTTTCATCATCTGAGGGATCATCATCATTGTTTACACAAAGGATTTTCTTCTTAAAATTATTCTCTTTATAGACTTTTTTGTGTTTGTGCTTCTCCTCATCGTCATATGTCTGATCCTTTCTTTTGTGAGGAAAATTAGATGCAAAATGGCCTATCTTACCACAGTTGAAACATTTGAAGGGAATTTTACCTTTGTATTTGCCTGATCCTTTCTTCAGTCTTCTCACAAAATTTGCTTCAATCTCATCTATATCAGAGTCTGTGTTTTTCTCTACTTTAAGAGATGCCTCTCTTGTAGTGGATTTACCTTTGGTGATTCTCATTTCATAAGTAGTTATGGTTCCAATAATTTTATCTAGTGTCAATGTTTTGAGATCAACTATTTCCTCTATAGCAGAGACCTTTGAGTTAAATCTATCAGGAAGAGATCTTAATATTTTATGGATTAGAAAAGAATCAACAATCATTTCACCTAGGCCTTTCATAGTGTTGACCAGTTCTTTTATGTGTAAGAAGTACTTACTGATAGTTTCGTCTTCATCCATATTTAACTACTCAAACTTCAGTCTGTGAGTCTGAAGTTTTGTGTATTTCACCTTTTCATCACATAACTTTTGTTGAATCATAGTGCATGACTTTGACAAACTCTGCTTCTATAAGCCCACTCAGAATAACATTCATAGCTTTAGTGTTGAATCTGAATTCTAGCTTCTCATCCTTATTAGCTAGTACAGCTAGCTTTACATAACTAGTCTCTACCACATCCCAGAAATCTGCACCTAAATCCATTATGTAGGTTCTCATCCTAACTTTCCAGAAGGCAAAGTTTGTTCCATTGAATAGGGGGGCCTTATTGGTTGAAGTTCCTTCATGAATTGACATGTTTAAACTTATTTATCTACCTTTAAATAAAAGGAACCTGGCTCTGATACCAATTGTTGGAAAT
>ML795668.1:96968-147546 GCA_009831015.1 Picea engelmannii | reverse complement strand
GGGGGGGGGTGAATCAGTTATAATATAAGCTTAAAAATTTTTGTTCTTTTCTGAATCTTTCTAAATTATTATTTAATGTGTTACTGATAACTTAACATGCATATATAAACAATATTTGATCCATCACACAGAATACACAGAGACACAGATTTCTCATAAGGAAAACCATAAAGGGAGAAAACATCTTCTTCGTAGGATGTCAATCAAGCTCGAACTTTCATGTACATCACAGTATTTGAGATCCAAATCAAATATGAATCTACAACCTATGATAGCAAGCTACAACTTGCAAAGAGCACCAACTCTCAGATTTCTCTAGCACCAACTAGATGGAAGCACCAACTCCCAGGTTTCTCTATTGTTCGACAACACAGGTATTCCAACATAGGACGAACACCTTCAGTAACCACTCACATAACCAGATAAAAGATCAACACACTGATGTTTTCACGTGGTAAAACCCCTACGGGGAAACATCCCCGACCCCAACCAACGTGGCCACTTGGAGAAGTTTATTAATGAAAAGAAAAAGATTACAAAGAGATTTTACAAGAGAGTTTCTCACAATCGATCATTGAAAAATGACCCTCCATGCTATTTAAATAGAGATCATGGACCAATCGAGTGTTAATCCATGGATCAATGGCCATTAATATCGAGGAGAGTATGAACCGTCAGATCACTCTATGTTGGGAACATATCGTGACAGTCTGATTTCCTAACTACAAATTCATACTAATGCATACTAAAGAAATACACTAATAAACACACTTTTACCTAACGACACATTAGACCAAGTATATCTTAACTAACTCCTAAGTGTCTAAATATCCTAACATCCCCCCTTAAGAACAACTTCGTATAGGATTGAAGGATTTACAATAGTGACACAATAGGAGAAGGAAGGAGGCATTAGAGCCTATCCCCCCTTAATGACAACTTCTTGAACTCCTAACATATATCGAAGTTTGGAAAACTTCGCTTCTGTAAGAGACTTTGTGAAAATGTATGCAACTTGATCTTCTGTAGCACAAAAGAACACTTCAATAACTTGATCATGAATAAAATTTCTGATGAAGTGCATGTGGAGCTCGATGTGTTTTCTACGCTGATGTTTAACTGGGTCTTTGGCGAGCTTGATGGCACTTTGATTGTCACACCAAAGGATGGTCGGATGTTGTTGCTGGAATCCAAAATCTGAAAGGATCTATCGAAGCCACAAGGCTTACTAACTTGCATTTACCACTGCTCGGTACTCTGCTTGTGTTGAAGAAAGTGCAATAGCCTGTTGTTTCTTACAAGCCCAAGTGGCAGGTCCTTAACCAAGGATGAAAATATAACCTACAGTAGACTACAATAGACTTCTGATCATCAGGGTCGCCGACCCAATCTGAATCAATGAAACCAACCAATAAAGGAGTCCCCCCTGAACTGTAATGTATCTCGAACTGAATTGTACCACGGACATAGAGAATTATCTAGTTAGCTTCTTTCCAATGGCTTTCATGGGGTGTTTTCATATACCAGGAAACAAGACCAACAACAAAGGAAAGATCAGGACGGGTATGAGTCAAGTATAAGAGGCTACCAACCAACTGACAGTACAGGGTGGCAGTAAACTTGACTCCAAACTGGAAGGGAGAAGCAGTTGGTTTACAATCGTCCATATGAAAGTGACGAAGAAGGTCACAAGCATACTTAGACTGGAAAAGAAAAATTCCTTCATTGGTTTGCAAAACTTGGAGGCCAAGGAAGTAGTGCAAAAAACCTAAGTCTATCATTTCAAATTTCTTCTTAAGGTTGTTTTTCACATGGTTTAAAAGTTTTGAGTCACTACCAGTAAGGATAAGGTCATCAACATAAAGGACAAGGATTATGAGATGGTTTCCTACTTTCTTGGTATAGACATTAGGATCAGAATGGAATCTAGAGAATCTAGTGGCAATAAGAAAGGTGTTCATTTTGGCATACCAAGCTCGAGGAGCTTGCTTGAGACCATAAAGATATTTCTTAAGGAGACAAACAAGGCTAGAGTCATTCTGGACATAGCCAAGAGGTTGTTCCATGTAGATTTCTTCTTGCAAATATCCATTCAAGAAGGAAGATTTAACATCCATCTGATGGACCTTCCATTTATGTGAGGCATCAAGGGCAAGAACAAGGCGGATGGAATTCATTTTGGCTACAGGGGCAAAGGTTTCATGATAGTCAATTCCTTCAACTTGGGAAAATCCTTTGGCAACTAAACGAGCCTTCCATCTGATGCATACTTGGTTCTGTAGACCCATTTACATCTGACAAGTTTTCTTCCTTTTGGAAGAGGTACAAGATCCCAAGTATTGTTTTCCATTAAAGAATGATACTCTTCATTCATTGTTGTATCCCAATCTTGATGACCTAAAGCTTCTGCAAATGTCTCTGGATCATGAGTTTCTGAAACTTGAGCCAAAAGAGAAGAGGTGTGTTGGAACTGTGAACATATCTGACGTTTATCTGAAGGATCACTGACAAGATCACCAGTTGCTTCTCGTGTTGAACAGACCCATCTAGGAAGCAGTGGAACTGGTGCTGGTTCAGGTTCAAAAGACTCATCTGGAGGAGGGTGAGTAGGTGGAGGTGGATTTTCATCCTCACTATCATCATCTGAAGAAGAAACCAGATCAGAAGAAGGCACAAATGCCGAAGATGGCTTGCTGGCCAAAGAAGGCACAACCGTCGCATTAGGCTCGCAGGCCAAAGAAGGCACAAACGCCAAATTAGGCTCGTAGGCCAAGATATTTTCATCAAATTTAACATCTCTTCTAATAATAATTTCATTACAATGTGATGGAATAATTCTGTAACCTTTGACATCTTTAGAATAACCAACAAATATACACTTCTCACTTTTAGGCTGCAATGCTTTCCTTTTCTCATCAGGAATGTGAGCCCATGCTATATTTCCAAAGACACAGAAGTGACTTACATCTAGTTTAATTTTAGTCCAAGCTTCTTCCTATGTTATATTTTTAAGAGCCTTTGTGGGAGTGTGATTTACTATGTAATTTGCACAGTTGATGGCTTCCGCCCAATACTTTATACTTAATCCCTTAGATTGGATCATACAATTAGCCATTTCTTTTCAAGTGCAATTCTTTCTCTCAGCAACACCATTTTGTTGTGGTGTATATGGAACAGTGTGTTGCATTTGGATTCCCTGTATAGTGCAGTAATTTGTAAAATTATAGTTCACATATTCGCCTCCATTATCTGTTCTTAAACTTTGAATTTGATGTCCATATTGCTTTTCTACAAGGGCCTTGTAGGCCAAAAACTTGTCAAAAACTTCTCTCTTAAATTTTAAAAAGTAAACCCAAGTACATCTGGAAAAGTCATCAATTAAAGTTAAGAAATAATTTCACCCAGAAAAAGAAGGAGAAGAAAGTGAACCACACAAATCACTATGAACAAGTTGCAAAGGACCCGAGGTGTGCCAAGAGGTAGATTTTTCAAAACTGTCCCGATGATGTTTTCCGAGAACACAACCGACACAAACACCATATCTGTATGAAACAAGAGGAAGACTAGTCACCATCTATTGATTACATAGTTGCTGAAATGAGTGATAGTTTAGATGACCAAACCACTCATGCCAAATTTTGTTGAAGTCATCGCTATGAGCAACAAAAACTGATGAAAAATATGATGACCCAAAGTTGTCAAACTTGTACAACCTGGTAATATCATCAACAATTCCAGTTGTAAGAACATGATTAGGATATTTTAGATCCTTGATTACAACTTGGTGAGGTGAAAAATCTATGGTTTTACCTTCACCTGAATGAGTGATTTGATATACTGATAGAAATTACAAGAAAGACTTGGAACACATAATACATCATTGAAATGGCCATTTTCTACTTGTACTGTTCCAGATCCTTCAACACTAAGAGATCTATCATCACCAACAAATATTTTCTTGGTGTTACATTCATTTAGAATAGAAAATATGTCTCTATCCTTAGCCATATGATAAGATGCTCCAGAATCAATATGCCACTTATCAAAAGTAGAAGCAGAAAGTGTATTGAAGGAGAAACCAGAAGCAGAAAGTGCATGTCCATGAAAAGAAGAGGAAGAAGTAGGATCAATAGTGATGTTGTGATTCTTCATCGCTTATTCTAAAGCTTCCATCTTCTTGAAACACTTGGACTCATCATGACCATATTTATCACAAAAGTTGCAATGTTTGTCAGTCTTCTTATTTTTATATTTTTCTCCTTTGTCTCCATTTGGAGCAAAATTTGTCTAAGTGGGTTTGGGACCCTTATATTGCTTGTTGTTGTGGTGAGGATGTTTCTTCTTGGGATTCTTGGGTTTATCTTTCTGCTGGGCAACTAAGGCTTTGTTGGAGGTACCTATAGTGTTGATCACTCCAAGTTGTACAAGCTTATCTTCCTCTCTAATCAAAGCAGCACAAAAGGACTCAAGAGTGGGTTTTTCATAAACTTTCCCTAGAGCCTCTCTCATGGCATAAAAGGTAGATACAAACACAGAATATGCACTACCTAGCTTAGAAAGAATAAGATAAATGCAATGCTCTTCCTCTATTTTTATCTTACATTCTTCACATAAAATTCTGAGTGTTTTAAACCTAGATAGATAGTCTCCAAGGCAAGAAAAATCACTTGGAATCAAGGTAATTACTTGATTTTCTAACTGTTGTGCTCGAATAATATTGAGTTTACCAAACACAGATTCAATCTTGTCCCAAGCTTCTTCGGGGTCATCAATTTCTTGGAGGTGGTATCTTAAATCAAGAGAGATGTACATTCCGATTAGTCCACGTGCTTCATCACTCCTATTAGCCCATTTGGATTTCATATCATCATTAGTGGGCTCTTTTTCCTTTACCAAGGTAATCTAGTACAAGCCTTTACTTCTTAATAAATCTTCCATATGAGATTTCCATTGGAAGTAGTTGGTGTTGGTAAGCAAAACATTACCTGTATAATCCATATTAAATATGTAGATAATATGAATTTAAAAACTAAAAATGATTATATGGATGGAAATATCTCGAAAAGTTATGCGTTTTTAAAAAAAACGGCACTGAAAACAGACTTCGTATGTGAGAGTTATGCCCTTTAAAAAAAAAGGCATAAACATTAACCAAATGACCACGTGATAGTGTAAGATGCTTTATGAAGTGACCCACTTTTATAAAGAGAAGTGGGGATCACTTTTGAGAGACTTGAACCCAAGACCTCTTACTTAATAAGGCAACTTTTAACCAAATGGTCTAGCAAAACATATTCTAATGTTCAGAAGGGGTGTTGTTGTTGTTGTTGTTGAAGACGGCCTTGGAGAGTGTGCTAAAAAAAAACTCTTTTCACACAAGAAAAAAATTTCGCTTCTTGATGACAACAAGGGTTAGATCTCAGTTAGCTTACCTGGAAGATGCACCTTTTCCTATCTATTTCTGATTTTTTGAGATCACACAGGGCACGGGGAAAAGAGCATACATATATCTAAAAGAGTAGCAACCCAGAAACAAATAATACCAAACCAAAATAAAACCAAAATAAAACTTTGCAGAAATTTAAAAATTGCATATTCAGGCTTTATACCTCCAGATCTGATTGTAATGGACGTATCTTGGGAAAACAAAAACCTTTTTGAGTGAAACAAAAAGTGTTACTAAATGAAATAAGTGCTCCGGACACAATGGAACAATCCTCTCAGCCCATAAATTTATGGAAATGGAAGAAAATGGAGATGAGGCAACTCGACTTCACAATCTCGATCTACAGTAGGAGCGGGTCTTCAAATAGGTTCTGATACCATGCTTGACAACACAAGTATTACAACAGAGGACGAACACCTTCAGTAACCACTCACATAATCGGATCAAATATCAACACACCGATGTTTTCACGTGGTAAAACCCCTACGGGGAAACATCCACGGTCGTAGCCAACGTGGCCACTTGGAGCAGTTTATTAATGCAAAGAAAAAGATTATAGGGAGATTTTACAAGAGAGTTTCTCACAATCGATCATCGGAAAATGACCCTCCATGCTCTTTAAATAGAGATCATGGACCAATCAAGTGTTAAGCCACAGATCAATGGCCATTAAGATCGATGAGAGTATGAACCATTGGATCACTCTATGTCGAGAACATATCGTGACCATCGGAATTCCTAACTACAAATGCATACTAATGCATACTAAAGAAACACACTAAGAAACACATTCTTACCTAACGACACATTAGACCAAGTAGATCTTAACTAACTTCTAAGTGTCTAAATATACTAACATTTATCACCCACTAGAAGGAAGCACCAACTCCCCCAATATTTTCTAGCACCAACTAGAAGTTAGAGGACTGCAATCCTCCCTAGAACCACCATGATTGAATCTTTCAAAACTTTACTTACTTTCTTTGTCTCTGATATGGTCTGTTACAACTCCATGACTCATCTGCCTCTTCCAACTTCTATTCTTTGTTCCACTTCTATCCTCTGTTCTTTCTCTTGCTGCGCACAACGATTTTGTTCAACTTCCCTCTCTTGGTTTTATACTTTGTGCTTCCTTTGCATGTTATACACTGCGTCTCTGATATCCAGTTTAGGTACTACTCTTCGTCTCCTCCTACTCACCGGCATCACACTCGAAGTCACACCAATTTTTCTCTGTTCTTCATTTCATTCACACGTCAAGTCATCTTCCTACTCATCATATGAACTCTTCATCTTCTCTGGTCGTTATTCAATGTTCTTTGTCTTCTCTGGCAGTTAGCTTGAGAATCTTTTGTTTCTCTGTCAGTTGCAATTCCTCATCTTCTCTAGAAGTTACGGTCAGTTGATTTTGGCTCCTTTGGCTCCTAAGACCCTTCCTTCTCATGACCACTGGATGTAACCTGGGGCCAATCACTTCAACACTTCGTGTTTCAGGTCATCTGTTGTGAGTCACCCCGACTCTCCCAACTCCCGATCTCCCGAAATCCAAAGTGGAGCTTATCGACATGCTATCTCTTCCCTTGATATGACCTTGGGTGATGAGTTCATGTGACCACGTGATTGCGGGTGCGTCCACTGGCGGTTTGAGGGAAACTCGCTTTTCTCCCTGCAATTCACTACGAGCCTCCACGCGTCCTTTCTCCAAAACCATGGTTTCGATTGTGGCTCGCTCAAGAAACATTAAGACCCGAGCATGTTCTAGCCCCGCAATGCGATGGGATCATCGATATCATGATCTTGATGGTGCTTCTCGATCAAAGGTTCCAATCTATTGTCTTTTCTTTCCTTCTTTCCTCCATCCATGCGTGATCCTTAGTCTCAACGACCAAGTGACATGCGGCCCTCCAAACCAACGGACGAGATCAATTTCACCTTTCGAGCTTCGGGAGTCTCGATTCTAAAAGTCTGCTTGCTCCCGGATCATTTCACCTAGAGTCTACAATCTAACGACATGTGTTCTTCTCGAATCAACTGTCATAATCCCTTCGAGTATTCGGGGTTCAAAAATCTCAACTTTCCAACCTTTCAACCTTTCTTTTCTTTTTTGCAGAGCTGAAAATCCACCAACACGTGTCCCCTTTAGATCAAGGGTCATGATCCTTTCGCATCTCTGGACTTTAGAGATTTCAACTTACACTATCCTTCCACTGGAGTAGATCGGCGGATGAGAATTCTCCCGAAGTGATCTTTCAGATTAGACATCTCGTGTCCACTTCAGGACTTCGACATTCGGGACTTCGAAGCTTTTGTCATTTGCTAGTGGTGAAACTCCCAAAATAATACTCTCGGAGTGACGTCACTTAATTTCTTCACTTGATGATGTCTCATGAGCCTAGTAGCTTCCATGTGTCACTCAGATTTGTGATTTGCACGTACCTGAAATGCCGAATCAACTTGACACTTGTCATTGTCTCATTGCGCCACGTGTCCTTGTTGACATAGTCTTGCTGACGTGGATCCTTATTCACTTCGGGTATTTTGACTTTTCATGTCGCCAATTCTTTTGAAGTGAGAATCCCTGAACAACAACCTCCTCGCAACTTTTAGACCTGAACTAAACATTTTTCATCGATCATGTTCTTAGATCGATGGCTCGATCTTTCTGTGATGCTCCTTTTCTACCTTATCCTGTCCTTCCACTTCAAACTGATCTAACGGTTGTCGTTTACTCCGGCTCTCTGGCTCTCTGGACTTTGGGTTTTTCAAGTCTCAAACTGAAAAATCCTCAAAGTGATTTTCTCTGGAGTTGAGGATCGTGTTCCACCTGTCAGAATTGATAATGGACGGTCCCTGCTTACTTTGGAACTTCGGGAATTTGACAATTTCACTCTCCTATGATCATCAAAGGCTTAACCTTCTTGCATTTATTTATGGATCCAATGAATGTTGATCCTCGGTGCTCAGATCCAACGGATCAGATCTGTACTTCTCCTTTGCGCTTCCTCTGCTCACTAGACGTGGATCTAACAGTCATTGGGTATTTGGGATTGGTGATCCAATAGCCATTGTCATTCTTCCTCCTAATCTTTCTGATCTCTCTGACTTAGAAGGTTTTTTAAGAGTTCAAAGATCTCGATCTTTGCTCCTCCTACGAGTCCTTTTATTGGACCTCATTTTCACTTCTAGAAAGCGCAAAGAGCTATCTCTTCTGAGCTTTGATCTCTGCATAATGTTCGCTCCTCCTCCTGAGCTTACACTTCCTTCTGCTTCGCTTTCTTTTCTTGCCATCAATTATAATCAAACTCTTCCTATAAATGTGCCAACAAGTACTACAACCAAGGATTGGTCAGAACCAAAGGTATAAAGGAAAAAATCTTTGTTGAAATCAAGGCTTCGTAAAACTGGTTCTTGGGAGATGGAAGTTTTGATGTTATTGAAATCCCCTATCTTATCTTCATCCCATTTAAACTATGCATCTTTGAAAATCATTCTTCGTAAAGGCTTGACGGTTTCAGCGAAATCAAGAGTGAATTTTCTTACAAAATTGATTTTTCCAAAGAACGATTGCATGGCCTTTTTATTGTGAGGCAAAGGGAGTTGAGCTATCACTTTTATCCGTTCAGGGTCGATGCTAATTCCTTCTTGAGATATGATATGACCTAATAATTTTCCTTCCTCTACACCAAAGATGGTTTTCTTAGGGTTCAAATATATTCCATACTTCCTACACCTTTCAAAAATCTGCGTCAAATGATGAGTGTGGTCTTCCTTATTTTTTGAGTATATTGTTACATCATCTAAATAGACTACCATACACTTCTTAATAAATCCCCAAAAATATATGTCCATGGCCCTCTGGAAGGTTTATCCTGCGTTAATCAACCCAAAAGGAATGCATTTATAAGAAAAGGTTCTCCACTTGGTCCAGAAGGTAGTTTTTAATTGATCGTCTTCTGAAACCAGGACCTACTTATACCTCGAGAAACTGTCCAAGAAACTATCTAGGAGGGAAAAAATTTCAAAGCCGGATACTATTTTTAGGAGATGCTCCATGGGTGGAACTTGATAGTTATTCTTCTCCGATGCTCTATTAAGGTTTTCGAAATCCACACACAAACAAATCTCCCCAGACTTCTTTCTTACATGCACCAGATTGGCTACCCATGCAAAGTGTCTTACTTGAAAGATAATCTTGGAATCTAATAACTTCTTCAACTCTTGATACATCATGGGTTCCAGAGATGGTTGGTACTTCCTAAGAATTTGTTGAAAGGGTTTTACTCTAGACTTTAATGATATTGTGTGATGGATAATGCAAGTATCATACGTTTTCAATTCTTGGTAAGACCAAGAAAAGACATCTTGATATTGTTTAAATAGTTTAAGATAATCCTTAATGTCTTCTTTGGATAATGCCTTGCCTAGGTTGGCATTCTTGGGATTCTCAAGGGTGCCTAGGTTTATAGTTTTGTATATAGGGCATGAGCTCCCTGTTTTTTCATTCCTCGGCCTTCTAAATCTTTCCCTTAGGTCGAAAAGGTTCTCCAGATTGGCCATTCCTTTTGGTATTGTGTGAAACTTTGGTTTGTCATCAGAGTGATATGTTCCCTTCTTCTGTTCTTGGAGATTCTATTATGTTATTAGTTCTTGGAATATTTCATCATCAATGGCCAAATCCTTAAAATTCTCCTATTTAGTCAAGAAATCTACAATATGTTCATCCCCTTCAAAGACTTTCCAGTTATAAATGTTGTTAGGCACCGACGGTTTGAAGAGATGCTCTACTACAAACCTTCAGGTTTCATAGTCTTCTAAAGGAGATAATATTGAGGTTGTGGTGGCTAAAGAATCAACAAGAGTATTTTTGTCCTGGGAACATTGGTAATGTTGAAAGCCTCAAAATTGTCTATTAGCCTGTGTACCTCTTGCTGGTAGTTTCTCAAGTGAGGTGAAATGAAATGGATAGTATTCTTTACTTGTCTAACAATAATTCCAGAGTCTCCAAAAACTTTCGATTCTTTGGCGTTTAAGTCTATGTCCTTCTTTAGTCCTTGGACTAGAGCTTCATATTCATCAGTGTTGTTAGTGCATTCAAATTATAATCTGTAAGATAAGAAGTTTTCTTTCCCCTTTGGGTCAATGATGATACATCCTGCTCCTGACACTTCTTGTGATTTAGAACCATCAAAGTACAACGTCCAAATTTTTGGGGGGAAATTACTAACTTCTTCATGTCTAGCTATTTTTTCACTTTCATCTTCCTTGTCTGCTACTCCTGATGGAGAATCCTGACATAAGATGCTTCCTTATGTGGATGCTAGTAATTATACTTGAAAAATCATTTCAGATTTTTGTGTGGGAGGTATGTCAAACACGAGAGGGGTGAAATTACCGAAATCATAATCACAGGAGTAGTTTCCTAAAACAGGAAACTCTGTTGATGAGGGTTCATTTTGGGTGTCTAAATCAATGACAATATGTTTGAGATATATTTCTCTGTCAATCATGATCATGTTTGTATGTCCCTTTAATGGAAACCAAATTTGATCCCAGTCAGTAATAAAGTATTTGTTTAATTTCTCGGACCAGTATTGGCTAAGTAGTAGCCCATAGGCCTCTGGGATGTCTACTACGATTATGTCAATTACTTGAACAAATTTGGGGTGTGTATCCATTCTTATAATGACATGTTTAAGTTCCCCAATGACCTTTACTTGAGTCATATCTATTTGTATAACATGTTTATCACTTTTGATCGGGGTTGTGTTCAATTTCTTGCAGATTGACAATGGCATGACATTGGAAGATACCCCTGAATCGACTAGCCAATTATGTAGATTTCTATTAAAAACTTCAAACGTAAAGAGGAAAGGAGGAACAAAAGGCCTTCCCATTTTGTATAAAGAGAAAGCATTCACACTTGGCTTATTTTTTAAATATGTGGGAGATGGGACCTCACTTTGATAAGTGCTTGTTATAGGGGTATCTATCGATTTTAAGGCCTGCAATAGAAAATCCTTTTTTTGAGGGATCCTACACATGTCCATGGCAGACACATTAGCCTTCATATTCTTCAAGTCTTCTACCACATTGTAGTCTAGTTTAGGAGCTCCATGTGTGTGTATGTTTGTGGGATTTTTTTGAAAGGAAAATAGGGGTTTGGGGCGATTGGTCATTGGGCTCACTCTAGATAACTGCGTAGTGGTGGGGTTACTTTGGACAAGTTGACTTTTACTTCATGTCTATACAACTAGAGTTTCAGTGGGAGGTCCCTGCACTTCAACGACGTCGTTGAAAGGCATCAAGTGATTGAAATCCCATAACAACATGGTTGTCTCTTCTAGTGGCTCTTGACTTTCTTGATCGATGGAATTTATTGCCAAGCTATTGGGTTGTTCGGTTAGAGAATATTTGTCTAGGAATCAATTTTCCATTAGATTCATAGCATTGGGGTAGTCTCTTTATGAATGGTTTTCTTCGTGATATGTGCAGAAAGAGTCAGATGCTACGTTCCCTAAGTCAACATTTAGGTTAGTTGGGGGTGGTTCTATAGATTTGAAGGGTAGATCTATTTTTAAAAAGGGATTATAAGGTATTTTATTTTGGTTTCCCTCACCAAAACTCCTTTAAATATCTACGATCTCGTTGGAGATATTTTTTATCATTCGATATAGGTTTTATAGATCTCCTCCTTCTTTATCAAGACCTTGTTTTGTTTGTTTTCCTGGAGGTCTTATTAACAAAATTCCTCTCTTAGGTAGAGGTTGGGTTTCTTTTTTTATTAGTGAGATTTGACCTTCTTTGCATCCTTTCATTTGGAATTCAATATTTTTATCTTCTTCAAAAATTTTGGTTAGGGTATGTTTGGCAACCCTTTTTACGAACATGGAAATAGAAGTTGGGAGAGCATTAGCGTATACTTCAATTTGCAACTCCTAGGTAGGTTTAGATTCAGGTTGAAATTTGTTCAAAATGGTGGTAAACCTTTGGTTGAAGTCTTTAACCTTTTCTTTTGGACACATAGTGGTGGAGAAAAGTTTATCCATCAAAGCTCCTGTGGTATTTTCTTCAGAATATTTGTCCAAGAAATCCTTTTGAAACTTTTTCCAGCTAGTTATGGAACCAATTGGTAGGTCGAAATACCAAGTCGAGGCTGAATTCTCAAAGGTATAAGGAAAACTCCTACACACTACATCTTCTTGTTTCACGTTCATAAATCTTATAGCTAATATGAACTTCTTAATATGGTCCTTAGGCAATCCGAAGTTTTCAGTGTCAAATTTAGGCAGTAATTTTTCTGGATGTTTGGGTAGGTTATGCACCCGTCCTGGGATTGCCAGAGCATCTCTGGCCAACCATGGTTGATTGTATTAAGGTTTGTTTCCCCTTTATCCATTTTTATCATTATTATCCTACATGTCTTTTGATTCAGAACCAAAGAGATCTGAGTTGGACCCTTCCTCTTCAGATTCAAAATCGTTAGGTTCAGAGCAGTTACCAGTTGGTGTTTCGGTATCAAATTAATGGGTTGCTCAGTATTAGTAAGGGAAAAATCTATTAAGTCTTCTACCGTGTGACCAAATACCTGGTCAGGGGTGTCAACAACTAGTATTCTTACTTATTTTCTTCGAGGAATTAAAGGAGCTAAAGGAAATGCTCTGATTTGTCGGGCGTAAGCTCTTGTGATCCTTCTGAACTTATTTAACTCCTCATGGGGAAGAGTGCAAGGTATTTCAAGGTACATGTGTTCTTCCTCTTTGTGTTGAGGTGAGTTACTCGTATCAAGAGTACTCTCTGTATGTGGGTTGTCTTGAGAGTGACTAGCCATGCATGTGGGATGTTTTGAATCTATAGACTTTACAGAATATTTTATCAGAAATATTGTTAGCCATACATTCGTTCGGGCCCTCCTTCTAGTGCCAATTCCATTGAGGGGTCCAAGGCCCCTTTAACTCAACAACAGGAACCAAACCCACTTAAGAGTCCCAATTAGACTCGTAATCGTTTTATGAGTGGTAAGATTCTTTAGATTCATGATCTGGATGGAATTATCGATGGGCTTTAATCATGATTGACATATGTGTCTTTTCTGTGAAACCTTTCCCCAGGCCGTGCAGTTCTCTTTTTGTTTTTTGTTTTTTATATTTATGACAAAGAAAGATAAAGATTAATCTAAATGGAAAAGGGAAGTTAAATTTTGTGTTGGGAGAAGGCTAGGTTTTTTAGGATAACCTCTATACCTTAGCATGCAGACGAAGAAGATCTAAACTACCTCAAACCAACATTAATACCATTTTGATTAGTGGACATTCAAAATTGTTTGAGATAACATTTACAGAAAAGAAAAGAAAAATACATGTGACAAGAAGTTAGTGAAAGAAAAGTAATTTTCGATGCTCTATTATCAATCACAGGTTAACACAATCGATTAATATTCATCAACTAGAATAAAAGAACTTTATTATAGCATTATCAGATAAATTTAAATAATAGATACAACAAATATTACTCAATACAACAAAAAATATTGAATCTGAAGACATATATAATCCCCCTCAATCTAATCACATTCACGCCTTAGATGATAGAAGTGTCTTTGGTTCTAAACAAAACTTCTTAATTAAAATAACTTGCACATAAATAGTTCTCTTACAAAATTTCGGAAAAAAATCTTTATCTCCAAAACCATCGACCCCTTGTCATAGGTTGATGCCCTTATTTATAACAAAAAATAACTAAACTAAAAATAGCTACTAAAGTTGTTTTAAATTAAGAAAACGCCACGTGACGTATTTATCTATATGTTCTCTTTTGCTCATCTAGTGTTTTTACTGTAGTGGATTTTTCTTCTCGTACTTTGACCACTTGATGAAGAGATCTTCGCATGTATTTGCATATGGAAACCTATGTTGATACATTGGAGTGGAGAAGACCTCTTGGAGTAGAGAAGACCTCTTGTACTTGATTATCCTAACACTTAAGCATTGTAATATTGCAAGAGCTCTAAATAGGTTTTCCATGAACTTCTTCACTTAACCTGGGATCATGCTTGAAATATGAGAAATATTTTCTTCCCATGCCAGGTATTTCTCTTGATGTTGTTTAACTATGTCATGCAGATCGACGAAATCTTTTGGTGGACCAAACTCTGGTATGTGAATGCTCTTCATTTCCTAGTTGACTTTCTCCCATCTTTTCTCACATTCTCCCCATATTTTCTGCATTTTTTGCTGAGGTTCCTGGACCATGCTGACCCAGTGATCAACTGCCTTGTTTATTCGGGTGATGCTTCTATCCATTAGCACTCGGATGCCATGCTCTTATGTATCTCTACCCTTCTGCACTTCGCTAATGTAGTATATTCATGCTAAGTCTTGATGTTACTTTTCATACCATCGTTGCATGTATTTATAGGTTTCCATCCCCATGAGGGTATCTTCTTGGAAATCATCTATGCAAGCGATGAAGAGATCTCTTTCACTAGTGAATTGTGCATATATTTCTCGGAAATCACTCTTCAAGAGTACCATTGCCTGTGTCGAATTTTGGTAATATTCCGCTTGATGTCGCAGATGGTCCAGTTCTTTCTTCATGGTGGCTACCTCCCTTTCATCCCTTCTTTCCCTATCCAAAGTAGCATCAGTTATAGCCATACCCGCTCTTATTATCTCAGTCATCTTAAAGTTTGTTGTGTCAAACAACATTTCCTCTGTGGTTATGAGAAGTGTGCTATCAAGTGTGAGCCTCCTTTTCTTTGTAGTTCTTTTCATTACAGCTTTCATTTTCCTGTCATAAGAAATTTCCTATATATCGGCAATTTCATCTACTGGTTTAGGAATCTGTTGATCTCCCCAGGATAGAGTACTTCTTAGGCTTTCAGTCGTATAGAGATGTTCCATGATAGGTTATCTAAGTTCCTTGGTAGGGGAAACTTATGTATCTTCTGGTGACTTGGCATCCTACTAGTGCTCCTCGACTGGTGGAGTCTTGGTCCTAGATGGGGAAGTAAGCAAAGGATTGACATTAGCTGGGGGTTCAACTCTTGAGATGTTGATATCTGGCTACTGCATTTCTTCTTCTTATTCACCAGCACCCAATTCATTCTTAGAGATGTCATTCTGAGGTTGTGCTCCCAATTGGTCGAGAAATTCAGTGTCTAGATTGTTTTGTGTCTCATGGTCACCTTTGGGGATTTGGGGTCAAAGCGTCGGAAAGTGGAGAAAATTTTTCCCTTGGTTCTTCCTCTTCTGTGATTGGTACCGGGGTTATGTGTGAAACCTTTGAACTTTCCCAATCATCATATATGGTAATTAAGTCTATGAGGACAATAGGCACACCCTTCCCAATTGATGCTCTTGTTATCCCCTTCTGAGTTGTAGTAGTCACCAGTGATCCTACCTGTGGTTATATGGGGTTGGGGTTTTGTTGGTTGGCGGTCACCTCTGGTGGAATTGTTTGTGATCCATTTAGCTCTTCCTCGGGGTGGATTTTATCAATCGGGGTAATCCTCAAGGGTTCTATCAAAGGGTTGAGTAGGGGTTATTCTCAAAATATTTGTATAGATCTTTTGGCTTCTTCTAGTAAAAACAACCCCCTCCTATGTGCCTCTTTTGATTCTACTACTCTGTTTTCTTCTCTTACCCTGAGGGCTTCTTGAGTTGTGTTTTCTATCATTTCAACCTTCTCATCCATAGTCATGTCTTTTAATATGGTCATATTGGGGTCATCCTTTCTATGGAGCACCTCCTCCTAGTCCTGGGCGCCCTTTATAAATATTTCATCTTAAAAACTATCATGAGCATACGACCAATAGGAGGATACCTGCGATGCGTGATGGGGAACTAAACCCTTCAGATCATGCTTGCAAAGGTGGCCAGTGGTAAATCGATATTCAAGCTGATTTAACCCTTCTTGTTTCACTTATGCAATTTCTTTGACCATATAAAATCCTATATGAAATCCATAGGGAATTAAAGCTCTCTTATTATCCTTTACCAGGGAAGCATTATAACCTTGTAAAATAGTCTAGTAACAAATATCTCTCAATATGAGACGATATGAGACATGAACGGGGAGTAGGTGGGGTGCACCAGTAGCCCCAAAAACCCTGATATAGGTGCTTGTCTCTTCAAAGTACTAGTGGCCAAATTTATGTATCATCTTCTTTGTTGCTGCCGAAATCCTAGGGCATTCCTTTCTAAAAATAATGAAGTATACCCTGGCTATGAATCCATCACATATCATGGCATACGATATTTTGTACCTATTCTTCCATAAGGTACTGAAATAATCATGTAGAGGCAATTCAACAATGTGCCAACTTAAATTCATGCATGTTAAAACATTTCTTGTACAAATTACGTCTAGCAGGTACGACGCCATGTAAAAGATTGGAACTTCTCTTTATTTTGGTGTTCGGGCCTGTAGTAGATTGATACTTAGCTTCTTGGAGATAATGGCTCCCCAATTGAGACTACTCCTGACAACACCACGGTATACGCCAAGGGGATCCAAGCTTCTAAAAATTTTGAAAAATCCTTTTCTCCATATAGTCGGCAGATCAAATCCATTAAATACATGTAGGGCTCTCTGATATTTACTGTGTTATAGCAGCCAGTGTTTCTGTTGGTGAATCTTTTGTCTTCCTTCCACCATGAGGCTAGTAACCTGTTGGTTTTATGATACTCATAAAATTTGACCACGAAATATGTGTTTAACCTCTCCTTTAGGTCCATGAGTTTATAATACTTTTGTACCTCAACTGGAAGGTAAACACCAACACATTCTCCCTCCCAATTGTTGATAGTTCATTTCAATGTGTCCACATGGTCAATTATCCATCCTACAGTCTCGATATAGGGAAGAACTGGTTTCTAACAAGACACCATGTGCAGGTATGATCTCTTGATGTTTAGGAACACTTGATTATCCAATATTCTAACGTCCGGGTTTCTATGGGGTGTGAACTCTGGGTAATCCTCTTGATTAATTTTTCTATACAAGTCTCCCCAATGCGGGAGCACCATTTTATATCCAGTGCTTATCTCTTTGTCGCCAAACGCTGGAGGTTGGGAAATTTTATTTTTGGTGGATGTGTGGATAACTAATTATGTCTTTCAAACAAAATAAATTTCTCTTGCAGCACCTGGTGTAGACCCTTTTTCAACCTCTACTTCCTTCTTTTTGGGTGTTATAGGTGAGTGCCTACTCGTTGTATTTCTTGGAGGAATTTTCCTACAGAAAAGAAAAGAATATTATATTGAGCATCCAACCAACCTCGAAAAGAGTCATTGATTCAATCACAAGTGAAGAAATGATAAATACAATGCTTACCTCTCGCTTGCAAGAAATTAACCTAGTCTTACTAGTAATCAAAGTCAGGGAGCGGGTTGTAACCTCCTCGACGCTTTCTCTTTCTCCTTCATTTTCTTTGGGGAATAAGCGATTTGTGAATGAAATAGCATGTTTGGGTATGACCTTGTAAATTTAAACACAACGTATACTTACCTTGTCGCATCAATCTTTAAATTCAGGAGTGAAAATGTGATATGTGAAATCTATTACATAATCTGCACCATTCTTAGTATTAAATGCAACACAAGTTGGCGGTGCAGGAGCGGGTTTTCGTAGTTCATCAGCGAATTCAAATTCCAACGATTGGTCGGAGTACGATATTGTGGTGTTGGTTGCGTGAAAATTAAATTTGTCTACCAAAATGTAGAAATATGTCTTACCTCGGCTAGGGGTGTCCCATCAAATTACTAGGCCTTTTCGTGTTCACAAGAAACTAGTATGATCGGTGTCAGGAAAAATTAAACAAGGTCTTTTGAATGGAACAACAACACAGATCGACCATGATTTCTGGTGTAGAATGAAAAAGGTCCAATGAAAAACCTTGGCATTCGGTGACCTATTGGTCTGCCGATAGTAAACAATTGAATTAGCGTTGGAAATGTTCCTTAGAAATGTTTCGTTGGTACCTTTAGGAAAACGTTCTGACACCGATAAAAACCACCATACAACGTTGTCGTGGAAATGCAGACATGGAAGTACAGATATGACACGGGGGAACCTCAAAGGATGAAACAGGGAAGAGACTGAGTCACCTAGACTATTAACGCAACAAAGACACGTGGCTTATTGATTTTGACCTCTTCATGAGAAACATTTTTCGGCATCGGTGAATTTCTTTAAACAAACATCCCTGGCTACAACGTCCTATCCTGCAGATGTCGAACGACGTATTGAGGATCGATGATCGACGATTTGTATCTATCAATGTTTCGTTGTTTCGATCCTTGGAGTTCGTCGATGCCAAAAACGTATCGATGATGTTAAAGAACTGTCTTATAGGCTAGAATTTTCCAGTCAATCACCATTGAAAAAGTTTCAAGCCGTGTACATTTTAGGCCTTTCATTTCATGTTACTAAAAGATCAATCTATTAATAACTTAAAACCAAAAAAGAATAACCAATAACAAGACTCAATAAAAACATATAAATTCATCCATCCCACCACACTGACTCGGATTCAAAAAATGATAAGTGGTACCCAAAAAGAAGGAAAATTCACAAAATATTAGTGTCTGTTGAGCACTCAACACACTCTTTAGTATTCTATGTTTTGTGTTCATGGTCTTGTACAATTTACTCACTTATATTAGTCTAAAGACCCTATACCTAGACTATTGTTGGTGTTCTTAGAAAATAAAAAGTCTAGTTAATTTTATTAACGCGTGTTCTTTTTTAAAGTTGTTCTTTAGTCAAAAGGTTGTGTGGAAGTGAAACTTATGATGTGAAAGGAATTGGCTCCAAAAGGATGAAAAGGGATGAAATTTAAACAATTTTCCTTTCAATGAATCTTATTTACGAGAGGGAGAAGAGTATCTTTCTTTTTGGTTTTTATGGAAGAAAACACCCTAATGCATACTGATTCCTATGTATTTTTGCAAAGGAAAAGAGAAACAATGTTTTTTCCAATTAATTCTGAAATTCCTAATCCAAACTCTAATCAGTTCAATTATGTCCAAAGCACTCAAAATGCAATATTGTTTTTTCTTTTTGTTTTGAATGAAACTAAAAAAAAAAAAAAATTAGCTTTTTTCTTTCAATTAGTGATGTTCTATGGATGACTACAAAAGGATCAAGAAGCAAGAAAACAAACACACAAAAAATACCAAGTTCGTAATTAATCAAGTCTTTAATTACTTAACTCAAAAGTCCTTGAATGTGTTGAAAACAAAAGATGTTAAGACTTATGAGGAGAAAATGAGGAAGGAAATCAATACACTTCTCTCAAGAGGATACCAATGATCTATAGGGCTAGGTAAAGTAGTTGAGAAGGATAGTGCTTGACTTCCACATTAAAGTGCGAACAATGGGTAAAAACATCTTCCAAATAGTCATTGATGAAGGAGCCTCGACTTGCATCATGTTGATTTATTATTGGAAGTCCATTAGCTATCCTAATCTCAACACATCTACAAAACTATTGAAATATTTCTACAGACACATGTTCTAAGCCCATGGAATTATCACCTCCTTACCCATCAATTTAGGTGGTAAGAATGTCTCAGTTGATGCAAAGGTTCTAGACACACCTCTTGAGTAAAATATGTTACTCTGGAATATTTGTTTCTACGATATAAATGTATTTGTCTCGTCGATATTTAAGGTCCTACGCTTCCCTCGCCAAGGGAAAATCGTCACAGTCGATCATATTTCATTTTGTACCCCAGAACTTGAATCCAATGTAGGGTCAAATGTACCCTTTTTTTATGATACCACATAGTATTTTGTCAATGTTGGTGTGGGGATGTTCAAATATCCTTCATTGATGGGAATTTCCCCCCTTCCCCTGCCAGTGGATCCCTCAAGTTTGTTGATCCTTGGGTGGTACCTCATCATGAGGATGTTGATTCATACAAAGCATCCATGCCTCTCACCCCAGTAGATATTTCCTATCAGGTGATCTAGTCAACATCTGTTCGCCTTGATTTGGATTCCCCTTAGGATGTGGAGTCTAATCAGGTCCATCCATCCTCTCCCTGTTTCAATTTACTTCCTCGATCTACAACATATATCTGACAAAATTATCATGGAGGTCATGGCTTCCCCCAATATTCCATGGGAGGATTTGCACCACCAAGCATCTTTCCTCCCATATTTGGAATGGTTTGAGAATGACATTCAAAATCCTATTTCCACTGGCCATGTTCAATGGTCCTAGTCTCCCATCATGATTCATGACATTCTATCATAAGGGAACTTGGCCAACATTTCAAAAACTATATTCATTGACATTTACTAGAATCCAGGTGTCATGGAACACATCCTGATAGGTGTTGACTATTGACCCCAAGAAATTGAAACATATATGACCCTATTCAAATAATTCCACAATGTTTTTGTTTGGTCATATGAATAAATGCATGGAATTGACCCTTAGATCGTTGAACATGAGATCAAAACTTATGACGAAGCCAAGTCAGTCTGGTAGAAGCTCCGGCCAGTCAATCCAAAGAAAGATATTGCCATCAAGACTGGGGTAGAGAAGCTTCTTCATACATAGTTTATCTACCCAATTTCATTGACCGAGTGGGTTTCTAACATCATTCTGGCCACTAAGAAATAGGGCACTATTCAGGTCTATGTCAATTATAGAGATTTAAACAAGGCTTGTCCAAAAGATAATTACCCAACACCATTCATTGACCATATTATCAATGAATGGGTCGGTAGAGAAATATTCTCATTCATGGATAGTTTCTTCGGCTATAATCAAATCCAAATAAAACTAGAAGATCAGCACAAGACTGCCTTCATTTTTCCTTGGGGCACTTTTTCCTACCGAAAACTGTCATTTGGTATTAAAAATTTTGGAGCCACTTTTTAGTAGGCCATGTCATACTCCTTCCATGACATCAAACAAATCATATAGGATTACATAGATTATTTAGTTTCTCAATCAAAGATCCATGAGGACCACCCTGGTCACTTACAGTGCATTTTTATCCAATGTTGATACTACAACATTTGTTTGAATCCATCTAAATGCATCTTTTGTGTGGTACCTGGGATATTGTTGGGATTCATTGCATCCAAGTATGGGATCATGGTTGATCCCCTGAAGGTTGAGGCTATTTTTGAATTACCTCCTCCTTGTACCATCTGCCAACTTCATAGTTTGCAAGGGAAGGAAATTTTTTATGTCAATTCATTGCCAATTATATTGAGACCGTGAAAGATTTTATGTGCTTGTTAAATAAGGGTGTACTTTTTGTGTGGGATGACCAAGAACAACGATCATTAGATTCCTTGAATAATTCCTTGATGTTGACTCCCTTATAGATCCCTTCTGATTATACTCGAGATTTACTACTCTATCTCGCAGCCTTTGAATCCATTGTTGGCATGGTGCTCGTCCAAGAGGACGATTTGCAACTAGAGCACATCATTTACTATCTTAGCAAGGGACTTTCTAGTTTCGAGATTCGATACTCTCATGTTGAGAAGTTGGCATTGGAGGTAGTGTATGTTGTCCAATGGTTATTTCATTACATCCTCTTGTGAAAAACCACTGTATTTTTTTATTCCAACCCAATGCAGCACATCCTTAGTTGTTAGATCATTGGGGGGAAATACTCAAAGTGGATTGTAATCCTCCAATAGTTTGACTTGGAATTTGCTTCATCCAAGTCTAAGAAATACTTCTCTTTCACGGAGTTGATGAGGAACTAGTGGTTAATGAATCTTTCCCTCATGAGTTTGTGTTCCTTATTGACTCGTCTGATCCTTGGTATGGAGATGTATCGGTATACCTACAGACTCAATTCTTTCATCCTTAGATTTCCCATGATGAATGTCTATGCATAAGGCATCAAGCTAGACACTGCCTTATTGTAGATGACAACTTGTATCATTGGGGGTTTGATTTGATTCTACGTCTTTTCCTTATCAATGAGGAAGATGAAATACTTCCGAATGATTTCCATGCAGGGCCATGTTGTGGCCATCTCTCTGGGTTGGATAATGCCTAGAAAATACTACGCATTGGCTATTTCTGGCCCATGATCTTTAAATATTTCATGAATGCAATCCAAAAGTATCATTCTTTTCAAATATTAAGTTGTAAGATGCATGTTCATCCTGTCCCCCTACATCATGTGGTAATCGTCGGCCCTTTTTCTAAGTGGGACATTGACTTCATGACATGTAATCCTACCTCAGCTAACGGTCATGGATACATTATTGTGGTCATTGAATACTTCAATAAATGGGATGAGGTTTTTCTTACCTTTTCTAATGATGGCACCACCATTTCCCTTTTAGTATTCAATCATATAATTGCTAGGTTTGGTGTTCCAAAGACCATAGTGACGGACCATGGGTGCCATTTTCATAATAATATAATGTCTGAATTAGTTTCCAGGTTGGGTTTTCGACATGAGAACTCAACACCCTATTACCCTCAGGCCAATGGCCAAGTAGAATCCATCAATCGTGTCCGTAAGGCAATGATCCAGAGGATGTTAGAGAAATACAATACCAACTTGTNTACAAGGAACTCAATGATAATCACAATAATGCAGGAAAACAAGCAATGGCACATTCATCATCAGTCACATATATGAGATACATAGAGACAGATATTTCTCGAGGAAACCCATAAGGGGTAAAAACCTCTTCTTCTTTATATGATAAGAATTACTTACATTCTTTACTTTATCATACATATGAGCACCTATGCATTGTGAGGCTACAAACTCTATTTTGTAAGTTGCAATCAGTTGAGATCACCAACTCTCTGTTTTCTCTAGCACCCACTAGAAGGAAGCACCAACTCCCTGGTTTCTCTAGCATCAACTAGAAGGAAGCACCAACTCCCTAGTTTCTCTAGCACCAACCAGAAGGAAGCTACAACTCCCTATGTTCAAGAACCCACTTGAACCTCTGAGGACACCAGTCCTCCCTAGCACCTCCCTACCACCCTGTTTTATCAATATGAATTACTGAAACTTATGACAATGATATAGTGTTCAACAACAACTTACTAGTCTCATCACTGTTCTGCAAGATTTCGCTGCTCTGTCTTCCTCACTATCTTCCTGCACGCATCCATTGCACTTTTTATTCTGCTGCCTTTTGTGCTCTATGCACCATTCCCTTTCAATGCACCTTTTTTCTTCTATCCATTTCACCTGCTGCACGCTTCTTCTCCTTCACACCTTAATCCATCATCACCACCACAACAACCCTGATCTCTTCTTTTCTCCACCATCTTATACCCCCTGTGCATATTGTGCATACCCTTTGTCTAGTGGTCTTGCATCCTCTGCATGTCAAGTGCTTTGCCTATTCATCATGGCAACTCTTCAGCTTCTCTGTTTGTTAATCCCATGTGTCCATCATCACTAGGTACCATGATCAATTTCCTTCACATCACAGGCAGTTGAGATTCTTCATCTTCTGTTCCAGTCGACCTCAACCTCTCTGTCGTAGTTAACGGCTCCAACGCTCTTCCAGCTGTCAATAGCCTCTACGAACAGTCATTTCTCCTACTGGAAGATGCCTTGTGACCCTTCAGTTCCTATGGAAATCACACAGAAGTCTCTTCGAGTCCTCTGGTAGAAACCATCAGTGGTTTCTAACAGTTACACTGAGAAGTGATACAGTAGCCCTCTGATATTCTTCAGTTTCATCTGCACCATTGGATTAGCTTCTCTAAATCTTGTGTTCATTTCAGCATTCCATTCTTTGGCATTTTGGGATCACTGTGGTGGAGTATTTTAGTACTCTCCATTTCTCGACCCCTGAAACTCCGAAAAAAGGATCTTGTCTTCACTAACATTTCGCGATTTCGGGACTCCTATGATGTAGTGTCCTGACTCTTGACTTATCAACCTCCCATTATCTGATACTCCAATATGGAGTTGGATCAATAGTCCATGATTTCCTCGATCCAATGGCTTAGATCATTTCTCCATTTTACATTTCGCAATTTCGGGACTCCTGTTGATGAAGGGTCCTTGTCATCTCCATCTCCCGGTGACTGAAATCTCGGTATCCAACTCTCCGAGTGATGCACCTTTTTCGGGTCTTTAGGATTTCGTATTTCAGCACTTTGGGACTCCTGATGATGAGAGTTTCTGACATCTCCATCTCCAGGTAACTGAAATCCCGATATTCAATACTTTGAGTGGTGTGTCTTGTTTCGGGTTTTTAGGATTTTGCATTTCAGCACTTCGAGACTCCTGATGACGAGAGTCTCTAACATCTCCATATCCTGGTAACCAAAATCCCGATATTCAATACTCTGAGTGGTGCGTCTTGTTTCAGGTTTTCAGGATTTCACATTTCGGCACTTCGGGACTCCTGATGATGAGAGTCTCTGACATCTCCATCTCCCAATAACTGAAATCCCAATATTCAATACTCTGATTGGAGCATCTGTTTCGAGTTTTTAGGATTTCACATTTCGGAACTTCGAGACTCTTGATGACGAGAGTCTGTGACATCTCTATCTCTCGGTATCTGAAACTCCCATAGTTGAAACTTTGAGCGATGCACCTATTTCGCGATTTCGGGGTTTCGCATTTCGTGACTTCGCGAGTTGAAAGGTTGGAGCATTTCATTCCTTTGAATTTTCAGTCAGCGAAAGCATGATATTTTGCCACGTCTTCTTCTTGGATCGACGGTCCATATTTGTCCTTGATCCAACGGTTTAGGTTATATTGCGATTTCACATTTCGCGACTTCGGGACTCCTGTAGTGGGAGTTCTTGACATCTCCAATTCCTGATATCTGAAATCCCAGTAGTCGAAACTCTGAAATGGAGTTTGACCAAAACTTTGATCTTGCCATTCGATCATCGTTGCGCTGCTGGTCTTCCTTGCGTGCTTGTTTGCCATCAAATGAACAAGCACACCTTCACACTGTGTTCAACTCTGCACTAATTCCTCTTGAGCTTAATTTGTCCCTATTTTTCCATCGATGCATACTCTGATCTTGCCATCAATGACAAGAATACTCTGCCTATTAAAACATGCCAACAATCTCCCCCTTTGGCATTGATGGCAACAAAGGCACCCAGACCTATTCTTTTCTCCCCCTTTGAGATCAATGTCAAAGAAAACACGCTCCCTCTGAGCTGTTGCAGTATTTTTAGGAGGTATCAGATATGCAATTAATACAAGACTCCCCCTAACATGATGGACTCTCTTAGGTGTGAAACAGGATGACACCCAGCTTCTATCGGAGATATTCAAAAGGGGTCTTAGCTAGGGGTTTAGTAAATATGTCTACTATTTGTTCTGTGGTTGGAATGTACTGAACCTGAACAACCTAATTGGTGACTTGCTCTCTCAGAAAATGATATTTTATGGGAATATGCTTGGTCTTGGAGTGGAATAAAGGATTATTAGACACACTGATGGCACTAGTGTTATCACAATGAATTGGGATCGGTGCAGCGTATTTTACCTCCAAGTCTGCAAGTGTCTGAATCATCCATAATACCTGAGTGCAACATGTAGCAACAGCAATGTACTCTGCCTCTATGGTTGATAAATAAATGGAACCTTGCTTTTTACTAAGCCATGCTACTAATGAGTCACCTAGGAAGAATGCTTCTCCACTGGTGCTTTTTCTCTCATCAACACAGTTTGCCCAATCTGCATCTGAATAAGCAGTTAACTGAAAATTCTAATTTCTGGGATACCATAGACCATAAGAGATTGTTTCTTTCAGATACCTGAATATTCTTTTGAGAGCTAGTAAATGACTCCATTTAGGGGCAGATTGATATCTTCCTACCATTCCTACAGCATGCATTATGTCTAGATGAGATGTTGTGATGTACAGTAGGATGCCTATCATTGACCTATATGAACTTTGATCAACATCAGGTGAGTCATCATCCTTTCTTAATTTGCATTCAGTTACCATAGGTGTGCCCACAGGTTTAGAATATTCCATTTGCAACCTTTTCAACATTTCTCTTAGATATTTTTCTTGAGAAATGAACATCCCTTCAGTCCTTTGAGTAATTTGTAGACCAAGAAAAAATGGCAGTTCACCTATCCTAGACATTTCAAACTTAGACTCCATGGTAGAAGAAAACCATTTTACCAATGACTCCTTATTACATCCAAAGATGATGTCATATACATAGACCAACATAATGAGCAAATCACCACCCTTTGTTTTGATATATAGGTTGTTGTCAGTTGTTCCTCTCTTGAACCCTTTGTCTTTAAGATACGTATCCAATCTGTGATACTAGGCATGAAGAGCTTGTTTTAATCCATATAAATCTTTCTTTAGCTTGCATACTAAGTCAGGGTAATCAGACAGTTCAAAACCCTCTGGTTGTTCCATATAGACTTCTTCATTTAAATCTCCATTTAGGAAAGTTGACTTGACATCCATTTGATAGACTTTAAACTTTTTATGACAAGCATAGGCAAGAAATATTCTGATAGCTTCCAACCTTGCTACGGGCACAAATGTTTCATCAAAATCCAGTCCTTCTATTTGAGCATAGCCTTTACAGACCAATCTTGCTTTGTTCCTGACAACTTGTCCCTGCCCATTCAACTTGTTCTTAAAGATCCATTTGGAGATAATGATATTTTTACTTTCTGGTCTCTGAACTATCTCCCATGTATTGTTTTTCTCAATCTGATCAAGTTCATCATTCATTGCTTTAACCCAGTGGTCATGTTTGATGGCTTCATTAAAATTCTTGGGTTCCAGCATGGATATGAAGGCTATATGAGACTGTTCGGTGTTTTTGATTAGCTTTCTCCTTGTTTGTACACCTTTGTCTTTTTCTCCAATTATCTGACTTGCAGGATGATTCTTTTGAATGATTCTAGAGGAGGAATTTGAAGTTGACTACTGAATTGAGTCTTTCTGAGTGTCTGAGTCTTCATCTGATTTAGAGTCTTTGTTTTCTGATTCTTGGACCTGTTCATCTTCAGCTTTAGCTATGTCTTCTATAGAAGACTCATTACTGTACATCTCTCTTGCTGGGATTCCTTCATCAACTTTTACATCAATACAGTCAAGCATTTTATGCAGCCTCTTATTATAGCATCTATATCCTTTACTATTTGTAGCATACCCTAAGAAGATACCTTCATCAGCCCTGTCATCATATTTGTTGAGGTTCTCATCATTATTCTTTATGTAGCATTTAATCCCAAAGACTTTGAAGTGTTTAATTGAAGCAGGTCTCCCAAACCACAGTTCATAAGGTGTCTTGTCACTTTGTGGTCTGAGGTGAGCTTTGTTAAGAACATGAACTGCTGTGTGTATAGCTTCTACCCAGTAGGTTTGGCCAATGTTCTTCTCATTCATCATTGACCTGGCCATTTCCTGCATTGTTCTGTTTTTCCTTTCAACAACTCCATTTTGTTGTGGAGTTCTTGGGATTGTGTATTCTCTCTTGATCCCATGCTCATCGCAGAATTCCTTGAAGTCTCTTGACATAAACTCTCCTCCCCGGTCTGATCTTACTGCATTTAACCTCTTGCCTATTTGAGTCTCAGTTAAAGCCTTAAATATTTTAAACTTCTCAAATGCTTCAGCCTTTTCCTTGAGAAAGGCAACCCAAGTAAGTCTAGAGTAATCATCGATAATCAGCATGAAGTAGTTTTCTTTCCCTGTGCCTTCTTGTCTTGATGGTCCACATAAATCCATATGAACTAGTTGGAGTGGTTTCTCTGTTGAAGTAAAGCTCTTGGACTTAAACTCTGTCTTGTTTTGCTTCCCTACTTGACAGGGTCTACATATTGAATCTTGGGGCTTTGATATTCTCGGAAGATCTTTTACTGCCTCGAGTTTTTTGAGTTTGATTAAGTGGTCAAAGTTTAGATGTCCAAGTCTTCTATGCCATAACCAGATTTCATCATGTCTTCTTAGATGACATTCTTCTCTATTTTCTTTCAGCACATATACATTATTTTTTGTCCTTATGCCTTTGGCCACCAGTTGTCCTGAGGTTACAAATTTTATCTTGCAGTCCTTGGATGTGAACACCACTTCACATCCTCTGTCACACATTTGACTTACACTGAGCAGATTATGTTTCAGCCCATCTACAAGTAGAACATCTTGGGCTTTTCCTTTTCCATTACTTAAGCTCACCATCCCTTTGCCCTTTATTTTCCCTGGAGCATCATTTCCAAATGTTACGTTTCCTGATTTTCTTTCACTTAGAGATAAAAACTTGCCTTTGTCTCCTGTCATGTGTTTGGAGAATCCACTGTCTATATACCAAGGGTTCATTTTTCTTTGAGCGGACAATACTAATCGACACTTGTCACTTTCCTTCTTCTTCCAAAACTTGACATTTTCAGAAGGAGATTTCGAATCTGGTTCATAGTTCCTTAACCGGCAGTCAATAGATTTATGTCCAAAGTTATGGCAGGTGTAGCATTCAATCTCACTATTCAATAGGTCAAACTTATTGTTGCAGTGTTGTCTACTCATTGACTGTTGATTATTTCTTGGCCTCCTTAGTTGCATGTCCCTAGACTTAATTTGGCAATTTGCAATCTGTGAAGAATTGTTACTTGGTTGTATCATTCTTTGTTGTGGGAAGTATTCATTCCTTTGAAATCTTAATTGCTCATGTCTAAGTCTTAATGAACAATTTACAGCTTTGTGACCAAAGTTAGAACAGTATAAACAATAGCCATGGAAAAATTCTTTGTACCTGGGAAAAGGTTGTCTTCTTTGTGCAAATCGATTTCTTCTATGCTGATGACATCTTTCAGCAGTGAACGCATTATTTCTTTGTTCTACAGATTCAGTTCTGGAATTTATTTTCTTACTCGTCCTGGGCGGCTAATTCTCTTCCTTTGTTTCTGTAGGTTCGTTGTTGTTATTGGTTGTACATTTGACAAACTTGATAGGTTCTTCGTTTCTTGACTTGCCACTACTTGATCCCTCTTCATAACCCAAACCAGTTTTTAGCTTTGGATTCCTTTGTTGATTTAGAATGGTGGATAATCCTACTGAGGCTTTGATACTTGACAAATTCTGATTATACAAGGCTTGAAACTTCTCCATCTCTTTCCTAGTTTTCACTACTTCTTGTTCTAATTCTTCACATCTTCCCTTCTTTTCTGATAACTGTCGTTTCAGAATGTCTTCGATTTTCTTTGCCTCTTCTAATTCTACTTTTAGTTGGAAAAGGTCTTCATCAGGTTCTTTACTGTCTTTCTCGAACTGTATCAACAATTGTCTTTGCTTTATGTTCTTGATTCTTAGTCTGTCAATCTCTTCCAGTGCATTGATTAGTTCTCCTTCCATGTCAACCACAACTTATTCTTCATTAACATCACTCCTTGTGTTGTTATTATCATAATCCTCTTTGTCCATAAGTATGAATTCATTTAGTTTATCTTCAATAGATGAGTCATTGTCTTCATCATCTGAAGGATCATCATCATTGTTTACGCATAGACTTTTCTTCTTAAATTTATTCTCTTTAAAGAAATTAATGTGTTTGTACTTCTCCTCATCATCACATGTCTGATCCTTTCCTTTTTGGGGACATTTATTTGCAAAATGACCTATCCTACCATAGTTGAAACATTTGAAAGGCAGTTTACCTTTGTATTTTCCAAATCCCTTCTTCAGTCTCTTCACAAATTTTGCTTCAATTTCATCGGACTCAGAATCTTCATTCTTGTCTGCCTTAAATGATGCTTCTCTGGAGGTGGGTTTATCTTTAACTATTCTCATTTCATATGCAGTCAATGTTCCTAGAAGTTGATCAAACTCCAAGGTTTTTAGATCATTTAGTTCTTTTATAGAAGAGACCTTCGGATTGAACCTATCTGGGAGAGATCTCAAGATTTTCTAAATTAAAGAAGGTTCCTCAATTGTTTCACCAAGTGCTTTCATTGCATTTACCATTTCTTCTATTCTCAAAAAGTATTTTCCAACAGTTTCATCTTCCTTCATCTTCAGTTGTTCAAACTGTATTCTGTAGGTTTGAAGCTTGGCGTCCTTTACCTTCTCATTACCTTCATAACTGCTAATGAGTTTGTCCCACATTTCTTTGGCAGTTCCTAGGTGCATAACTTTTACGAATTCTACTTCTGCAAGTCCACTCAAGATAGCATTCATAGTCTTAGCATTGAAGATAAATTCTAGCTTGTCATCCTTATTAGCTAGTACAACTGGCTTTACATAACCAGTATCTACCACATCCCAGACATCTGCACCTAAAGCCATTATGTAGGTTCTCATTCTAACTTTCCAGAAGGCAAAGTTTGTTCCATTGAACAGAGGGGCCTTATTGGTTGAATTTCCTTCATGGCTTGACATGTTTAAGCTCTAGGATCTACCCTTAGACAAAAGGGGCTGGCTCTGATACCAATTGTTGGACAACTGAGAGGGGGGGGTGAATCAGTTGTTACCGTGCTTAAACAATTATGCTTCTTTTAAATTCTTTACAAGGAACTCAATGATAATCACAATAATGCAGGAAAACAAGCAATGGCACATTCAGCATCAGTCACATATATGAGATACATAGAGACAAATATTTCCCGAGGAAACCCATAAGGGGTAAAAACCTCTTCTTCTTTATATGATAAGAATTACTTACATTCTTTACATTATCATACATATGAGCACCTACTCATTGTGAGGATACAACCTCTGTTTTGCAAGATGCAATTAGTTGAGAGCACCAACTCTTTGTTTTCTCTAGCACCCACTAGAAGGAAGCACCAACTCCCTGGTTTCTCTAGCATCAACTAGAAGGAAGCACCAACTCCCTGGTTTCTCTAGCACCAACTAGAAGGAAGCTACAAATCCCTATGTTCAAGCACCCACTTGAACCTCTGAGGACACCAGTCCTCCCTAACACCTCCCTACCACCCTGTTTTATCAATATAAATTACTGAAACTTATGACAGTGATATAGTGTTCAACAACATCTTACCATTCTCATCACTGTTCTGCAAGATTTCGTTGCTCTGTCTTCCTCACTGTCTTCCTGCATGCATCCATTTCACTTTTTGTTCTGTTGCCTTTTGTGCTCTGTGCACCATTCCCTTTCAATGCACCTTTTTTCTTCTGTCCATTTCACCTGCTGCACGCTTCTCCTCCTTCACACCTTAATCCATCATCACCACTGCAACAACCCTGATCTCTTCTTTTCTCCACCATCTTATACCCCCTGTGCATCTTGTGCATACCCTTTGTCTAGTGGTTCTTCATCCTCTTCATGTCGAGTGCTCTGCCTGTTCATCATGGAAAATCTTCAACTTCTCTATTTGTTAATCCCATGTGTCCATCATCACTGGGTGCCATGATCAATTTCCTTCACATCAAAGGCAGTTGAGATTCTTCATCTTCTGTTCCAGTCGACCTCAACCTCTCTGTCATAGTTAACGGCTCCAACGCTCTTCCAGCTGTCAATAGCCTCTATGAACAGTCATTTCTCCTACTGGCAGATGCCTTTTGACCCTTCAGTTCCTCTGGAAATCACATAGAAGTCTCTTCGAGTCCTCTGGAAGAAACCATCAGTGGTTTCTAGTAGTTACACTAAGAAGTGCTACAGTAGCCCTCCGATCTTCTTCAGTTTCATCTGCACTGTTGGATTAGCTTCTCTAAATATTGCGTTCATTTTGGCATTCCGTTCTTCGGCATTTTGGGATCACTGCGGTGGATTATTTTAGTACTCTCCATTTCCTGACCCCTGAAACTCCAAAAAAAGGAGCTTGTCTTCACTAACATTTCGCTATTTCGGGACTCCTGTGATGTAGTGTCCTAACTCTTGACTTCTCAACCTCCCGGTATCTGAAATATAGGTATCCGATACTCCAATATGGAGTTGGATCAACAGTCCACGATTTCCTCGATCCAGCAACTTAGATCATTTCGCCATTTCGCGTTTCGCGATTTCGAGACTCCTATTGATGAAGGGTCCTTGTCATCTCCATCTCCCGATGACCGAAATCCTGGTATCCAACTCTCCGAGTGATGCGCCTTTTTCAGGTTTTCGGGATTTCGCATTTCGGCACTTCGGGACTCCTGATGACGAGAGTTTCTGACATCTCCATCTCCCGGTAACCGAAATCCCGATATTCAATACTCCGAATGGTGCGTCTTGTTTTAGGTTTTCAGGATTTCTCATTTCGGCACTTCGGGACTGCTGATGACAAGAGTCTCTGACATCTCCATTTCCCAGTAACCGAAATCCTGATATTCAATACTCCGAGTGGTGCGTCTTGTTTCAGGTTTTTGGGATTTCGCATTTCGGCACTTCGGGACTCCTGATTACGAGAGTCTCTGACATCTCCATCTCCTTGTAACCGAAATCCCAATATTCAATACTCCGAGTGGAGCGTCTGTTTAGGGTTTTCAGGATTTCGCATTTCGGTACTTCGGGACTCTTGATGACGAGAGTCTGTGACATCTCTATCTCTCGGTATCCGAAACTCCCGTAGCCAAAACTTCGAGCGATGCGCCTATTTCATGATTTCGAGGTTTCGCATTTCGCAACTTCACGAGTTGAAAGGTTGGAGCATTTCATTCCTTTGACTTTTCGGTTAGCGAAAGCATGATCTTTCGCCACATCTTATTCTTGGATCGACGGTCCAGATTTGTCCTTGATCCAACGATTCAGGTTATATTTTGATTTCGCATTTCGTGACTTCGGGACTCCTGTAGTGGGAGTTATTGACATCTCCAATTCCCGGTATCCGAAATCCCAGTAGTCGAAACTACAAAATGGAGTTTTACCAACACTTTGTTCTTGACATTTGATCATCATTGCGCTACTGGTCTTCCTTGCGTACTTGTTTGCCATCAAATGAACAAGCACACCTTCGCACTGCGTTCGACTCTGTGCTAATTCCTCCTGAGCTTACTTTGTCCCTATTTTGCCATCAATGCATACTCTGATCTTGCCATCAATGACAAGAATACTCTGCCTGTTAAAAAATGCCAACACAACTGGCACCTTATGCTATTTTCATCATTATGGGATTACCGTACCTATGCCAAAACTACCACTGGATTCACCCCTTTCCAACTTGTTTACGACCTAGAGGTAGCATTACCAATTGAATGTGAAATCTCATCATTAAATATTGTTGTAGAACTGTTGCCCAATACCTCCACTGAGAAGGAGCGTCTCTTGTACTTGTCCTAACTTGATGAAAAATGCCATGATGCTACTTTTTCCAATGAAACACACAAGAAGTGCATCAAATATCAGTATGAAAAATCCATCCATCCTCATGTCTTTTCAAAAGGTGACTTGGTGTTGGTTTATGAACAAGACCATGACACCTAGGGCATAGGTAAGTTTGAACCCATGTGGAATGGTCCTTACATTGTGAAATGTGTCTTGAAGAGAGGGGCCTACGAGCTTGTGGAATATGATGGGATCCCTCTTTCAGAGCCTCGTAATGGGCTCTACCTAAATAAGTCTTATGCTTAGGACTTGTGGTCGCATGATGCTTTGTACATAGGTGTGCTTTTGCTTGGTTTTGGAGTGGTGTATTTTTATTTTTGTGTGTATGTTAGTTGTCTTGGTTAGTTAATTATCATTCTTTATGATTGATTTGCAGATGTCATCATCCTCCTCGATCTACATGGGATATGATAATGGTTCTAGTCATAGTATCCAGAATATTGTGTTTGTTGCTTGGGTGATCTTTTCACCCACTAACGAGCTCGAGAGTTCAAGAGGTGTCTACCTTTGGCATTTAACCAATAATATTGCAGAATATAGTGTCTTCATTGATATATTTTTTAAAGCACTTGCCCTTGACATTCATCATCTAGTCATTATATTAGACTCTCAACTTGTGGCCTCATAGTTGAATCACACATAGCATCATAAATCCTGAACTTTTGCATAAGTATTTGAGGGTGTGTCTTCTTGAATGTTATTTTGAGCATATCGAATATCGCCACATCCCAAGAAGGTCTAATGTGTTGGATGATTCATTAGCTAACTACGTGTTATATTGTCATTTGTATCATTAAAATTAAGTCTTTACGCATGCATGTACATAAAACATGGGTTCATAGTCACATCATTTAGACATCCATAGGTAGCATCCAAAACAAACTATATCTATATATACCCGTAAAGTGTGATTGCATCCTTCAAAAAGAGGTGCATATCCAAAATTGGGGCTCTATTGGACTTCTGATGCATATAGTTTTCGAATGAATAAATATCCGAGTCTATTACAAAAAAAGGGGTGTCGTTGGAACTCGATCCTGATGATCATGGTAGCACAAACTGCCCGAGCCACCTTCCAAAGAAGTCGATGAAAGGGGTGGGAAACACCCTGATAATGCCATCTCATATGTGAGGGAATATCATGCTATGGTGTGGGGGGGACTCCCATGGTCATCCCCTCCAAGTTTTTTCGGGCATGACGCAGTTCTTCACTACTACCACCTCCCTCCCCTACTGATGAATCCTCGTCATTTCTCAGTCGACAATCTTGGACCCATCCCTCTGGATTCTCTGGTCCTACATCTACAAAAACAAACACATGTGTGTCAGTATGCACCTCCAAAAAACCTTATATATGCCAAAAAAAATGTAAATATGACACAAATAAAAACCACGTACCCATGGGGCCCCATCCCTCGCTTGGGGGAAGTGGAAACTCTAGATCATGGAAAAATTCAGTCCCTACATATGGGAAGTCCTTGATGCTCACAATATGGTGATGCCACCAACTAGAAAACCAAATCCCATAATGATATTGATGTTATCCCCCGGGTAGCCTTGGCGTGTTCTCAGCCCAAAATATCGTCCGTGGGTCTAAGGGTCTTGGCTATCCCATCACTAAATGAGGACTCAAATGAGGCACTTGTTATAAAAAAATCATCACTATAAGGGAGTCGTGTCCAAATTTCTTATGTTTTCCCTCCTTGCAACGAGTCAATTGGTTTTTCATATTTGCAAGGAATCCCTCACACCAGTTGAAGATCATAGGCTCTAGGAACATTAGAGCCACTTACATGTTGTCCTTGGAAGCCAAATGGGGGGTTGTAGATCCTGAAGAATGGGTGATGCAAAAGAGGATGGTATTTAGTAGAAGATCCACGATATCCTAGATGGGTGTTTTTCTTCTCATCTTATGAACACCAACCCAAAAGTATTCCTCAATAAATCCCATTATCAAATGCTCCTCTCTACCTGATGCATAACCCACTCGCCATGGTACACCTCTTCGGGACAACCAAGTGCAAAAGTAGATGCCATCCATGTCTAGTTTTAGGAATTTCCCTTGGATGATGAAGAAATCTTGGTTTGGCTCCCAATACCAGACCAATTGTTCTAGTAGATACTTGAATGTGAGCCCAACAGTGGACTACGGAAAACTTTTAGCATCCCACAATCTCGGAGAGCTACCAAGGTCACGACATCCCCCTGTGTTGCATAATTGTTAGCCTCATGTTGCCTTTCCTTCCATTCAATAATTTTTTACTAGTTGTTTTCATCCAATAAACAAGGAAAATAGAGACCCATCAGTTCAAAAATTCCTAAAAAACATCTCATGTACATCAAAACCCTCCTCTCTGGGTACACGACTGGTTGACCTAAGGATTCTTTCCTTGGTCTCAATGGAAACTCTAAGCGTGTCACACGGGGCCCTGTGTGACACCCTATGGTTTTCATGTGAATCCCTATGTGATGACCCCATGGAATCCCACGAATCTATCCTAATATCAGCCCAGTCAAGTCCCCTCGGGATTTCAGGCCATGCATTTTCTCCCAAAACATGAACTACACAAAACAATAAATGCGCAAAAGGGTTCTTTAGTACTTACCTGGATCACACTTGCTGAAAGGTTGAAGGAAATAATTACATCGAGTTCCACCACATGCTCTTGGATGAGGGCTTCCTCCTCAAGCTCTCAACACTTCTCTCTTGCCAAAGTGAAGAATGAATTTTTACCAAGGGGAGTTCTCTTTTTATAACCCTTTTGGGAAATAAAAAATTCATTTTTCCCATAAATCCAAGCAAGTGGATTTTATTTTTATTTTGAGCTCATTTTATTTTAATGCCATTTTTACTTGAATTAACCTTGGATTCTAGTTTACATGTGCTTAACGGGATTCTAGGGAATTTTTTACGACGACAGTGACATTCCACTGAACTTGAGGTACGTGTTCCTAAACTTGCATATAGGGATAGGTTTTTCCCTGCATTGTTCTCCTTGCATTATTAACCATCCATAATTCTAGCACTATGTCTTAGGTTCAACCCTGGTCGGTTGAAACATTATCCACTCCTTCTACATGTCGTAACTAGTTGGTAGTGCCTACCCTTCATGAACACCCTAGCTAGAAATAGGATTTCCATTTGGTTCTCATGATGCGTCTTTTCGTAGGCTCGGGAGCCTTTCTTTATCTCCATCATGAGTTCAAGATTGATCCTCATTTTCCTCTCTTCATCTGTATTCTGGAAATATCCCATGCCCCCCCCCCCGAACATTGTTATTGTTTCTTAATGGTTGCTTATGCATTTCATGCTTGTGTCATGATTCCCACCGCTACATTGTTGTTTTCCCACATCCCACTTACCACTATGCAGTAACCTTGACCATCCTCTTCTTTCATTATTTGGCCTCCATTTTTCATCCACCTATATAGGGAGAGAAAAACTGCTAATATTGGACCTCACTTGCCTGTACCATTTGAATTCATTTTGCTTAGGTCGGTTCCATGTGCTTGGAACATAGGAGTATGATGTTAAGCCACTCATTCTCTTCTGCCAAGTATACTTTAATCTCTTTTTCAGGCTCGTTAAAAATGAAAAAAAAAAGACAAATCAAACTTACTTTCATCATTATTTTGTGCTCGTTAAACCATGAAAGAGACTAAGCATACTTGTGACATTATTTCATGCTCGTTAAAACATGAAGGAGACAAAAAAATACAAAAAAATAAAAAAAGAGTGGGGGTTTTTTACCATTGGTCTATTCTCAAAATGGTAGTGTCAGTCGAGTCACCTTTGAAAATGGTACCTATTTGAGTTCTCATCAGATAGTTGGGTTTTATCTTGCCTAGGAACCATCCTAGTAATATGAGTTAGAGATACTCCTCTGACTGGTTACTCTTCCGATCATCATGGAGAGTTCTTCAATGCCTCATGTGTTGTTGCACTATATCCATCCAACTCTTGCATCTTGCTGCCAAGTCACCATTGTGTTGTGTTGTATTTTCAAGGGAAATTTAATCCTGGTTTGGTCATCTATTTTTTTTTTGACTTTCTGAGTCGGCCATCCCTGTGTCAGTTGTACTTAGTGATACTCTCTCTTCACATCATCTCTCGACGTATGTTTCATGTCAATTGATGGGTGATACATCAAGGTCATCCTTCAATGGATCTCTTCCTATCAAATTCAACACATTATCTAGGAGAGGGATCTAGAAAACCATCTAGTACCTTGGAGCTTGCATTCATCAGTGGCAGGCCTCCTCATGATCGATAGTGGGTTTACATCATTGACTCTTTATCAATTGATTCTATGAGTGTTCAACAACATCTCATCCATTCACACTCGCTATATTGTACTAGTTACCTTGGAGTCCATATTCATCATCGGTGGGTCCCCTCACGTCTGTTAATGATATACATCAATGACTGGTAATCAGACAACTTCTACCACACTTAGAATCAACTCACCTATTTGCATGTTGTAGATTCATACCATCAAGGTTTGGGACGAATACATTGGGTTGGGGCCATATCCTTCCTTTACAACATCCCCTCCCAAGTTGCGATGGAGTATATCACCTGTATTTGAGTACTTTGAAGACTTTGGGGGAACTTCCCTCAATGATCGTTGTCTTCCTGATATCTACATGTTGTGTCATAGATCCAAATTTTATCTATTGGTGGTTATGACTATGTTCCTAACATATATCCATATTGTGTGTTTTGGTGGCCATGATTGAGTTCATGACGTAGATCCACATTGTATTTCATGGCTATGGTATTATTAATGACATGGATCCATTAGGTATCATTTCATGGTCATGGTCTAGCATTTCATATCATGGATCTACAGTGTATTTTTTGGAGGCCATGCTCATTCAACATATGAGTATGTCTACCTAGGGGATTGGTATATATATGCTCTCATCCTTGGTGTTTGATTGCAGGACTTCTTTGGTTTCTAAACCTCCTTTTCTCTCTCCTTGTGTCACCTCACATGGACATTATTGTAATGTATTTCGTCCATCCACTCCTTTCCTGACCTCACACATTAGGGGGCATCTATTATAGCCTTAATTTCCACCCTATAGGCCAGAGAGGAAGTCATCAGAAGATAGAGACCATAATACATATTTTTCATAAGGTTTGAACCCTTTTAGATCCCTTTTTGGCATCCTTTTGGGACACCTAGTAGACAACAAGTGAGGCCTTCCTAGTCACTAGTGGCTCAGCAAGCAAGGCATTGCTAAACTTTTATAATTGGGAATTATGAGGTGATAGGCGAGGGATGAGTTGGATCTTCATGGAAATGGTCTAGGAACTCACATCATTCGAGTCTCTAGTGGCCTCTAGAATATCTAGAAGCCTCACCCAAGCCTCCTCCAAGAGTTATATAACAAATTCATGCCTTAGGAAAGAGGAGGAAGAATTGAATGGTATTTTTTATGTTTTCCAACTGCATAGGTATCTATCATCACAGACAAAAGTCAATGATCCTAGACTGACCAAGAAGTTGCAAGGAGAGGAAAGGAGCAAGGAATCAGAGGAGGATGCATCTTCATAATTTTGAGGTTTGATTTGATATGTATTCTCCATGTTTTATCAATATATCAATGGTTTTACTTCCATTTTTTTTGTTTTCTTCTCATAAATGAATTATATTTGATTATATAAATTCTTAATCAACTTAGATCTAAAGCATCCTGATTATTCCTAATACTAGAGAGAAAAGAGGGTCGGTAGTGTTTGTTACTTATGTGTAGGAAATAGGTGATTGTAGTTGGAGTTGGAGTTGTAGATCTACACTATCCAAGACATACATGAATAGCCATCAAACAAAGGTATGCCAATCTACCCCTATTATGTTTAAAAGGAATTTTTTTCCTTCTAGGTCTAGGAAAATCGTAAGGAATCTACCCCGTTTATGTCTAGGATTACTAGGATAATTCTAGGGAGATTTTGTTGTGTATTCGACAAGATACTTGTGAGAAAAAATACTATAAAAAATCCAAGTGGAACACGAAGGGGATTTATAGGTGGAACCAATGTGCATCCTATATGGGAAGGTCAAACTGTTGAGGAAAAAATCCATCGGTTTGGTAAAGGTTCAATGGATTTGTTACGATTCTGAAGACACTACATGGGAACACAAGGAAGCCATGTGGGAAGCATACCTGCAAAGTTTTGAAAATTTTGAAGAAAAATGAATGTACATTTGTACATAAGAAAATAAAGACTCCATTTTGGCAGTTGATGTTTCTGGAGCCACAACTTTGAGATTTCCTTTCCAACCAATGTGTGGGTTGAGGGGAAAAGGGAGTTGTTGGTTGAAATTGTTGTGGGAGTCATTAAGTTGTAGAATTATAAAGTGATTTGATGGAATGCTATTATATATGTCAATGTGTAAACTGCATGGTTATGTGCACCAAGGATAGTGCACTTTGTAAGTGGAGGGCAATGTAACATCCCCGTTTTCAAACCCCAAACTAGTGATGTGTATTGTAGGTGTGGTACATGGTCAAGAGCCAAGTGATGTGTATTGTAATTGATATAAATTGAATATAATGATTAAAATGTATCTCCAGCTGCATATGGACATAGACGAAGATTTGGGGGCTAAGTATCCACAAGAGAGGGAAGGGGTCCAATGGTGAGAAGAGTTTACCCATGTCTGTTAGACCAAAACTCGTTTCTTATTTCTTTCTAAATTATCCTTAACATGAACCTTCCAATAGTTGTTGAGTGTTTTAGAGCCAAATCATTGAATTCATGTAAGAGGGTGGGTGTGAGAGTCACATCCCATAGTTATTGAGAGCATGGGGGATGAGTACAATCAGCTTGGGGAAGACTGAAAGTCAAGAAAGCACGGGAAAGAGAGGAAAATTCATATGGGGAGGAGACCTGAATTATGCATTCACGTTTTTGCATAGAGAGTTGTTTTTACATGGATTTTTCTTACCAGCAATGAAGTTATTGGTGATGAAGCTTGAAGGCATATGTTGTGGGAACATTTGGAAGCTATTTGAAGTTGGAATTTCGTGGAGAAAGAGGTTTCATGTCTGTGAGTGAATTTTTGTTCGAAATTCATGGAGGAAGCCCATGTTTTGGCTATTGGGTGAATTTGCGTTGCAACTGTAGAACTCCTAAAGTCACAACAAGTAGAATTCATGTTCATCCTATGCTAGAATCCCTGGAGGGGAGTGGAAAGGTCTAAGGGATTGTGAGCAGTGAAGGGGTATTCCATCTCTTGGGTTGTGCAAGTTTAGGGGAAGAGATTTGTTGGACTAGAATTAGCTGTGAGTTTTGAGTGTTGAGAGGGGGGCATTAACCAGGCTTAGGGACCACCATCTCTTGTGGATTCATATCCCCAACTCAATGGTGTCTTGTTGTTGATATTTGGAACAACAAGGCTACATTTGGGAGGAATTTATTTCCTTTGTAGCGGGTTTTACATTTTATAAGATAAGTGTTCTTATGTGTTGTGTTTATTCATGGTTAATTGTTGATATAATTGTTGTGAAATTTACTCTAAGTTATCTTGGTTAAATTCTTTTTATTGTGAGAAAAATGATGCAATCAAATATTTTTTCATATGGTTGAATGTTGTTGTATGTGGTTTAGTTGTTCTTGTGAACATTTATAATAGTTGAAATTACATTTTTATGTAGCATAGATAGTGTCATGAGTTTGAATTTCATGTTGTGTGTTATTTCCACATTTATATTTTGTATCAAAAATTCATATGAAGTCATTTTAGTAGTGACATGACCCAGATGGGGGTTGGGTACATTACAGATCTCACCCCTGCATGTGGATGAATGTTGGGTTCTCTGGTGGGGAGTATTGTAAGAAGGGTCATTATATCTTTGAGGGACTCATTGAAAAAAAGGAAGAGAAAAGTAGTCCCAGAGGAATTGGAGAAAGTGTCAAGGATGCTATAACTTAGTACTTGCAATGAAGCTAAGACATATATTAAAATTGAAGAGACATACAAAGTAAGAAAATCCAAAATTAGAGCCTGGCTATTTTATTTCAAACCTAGTGACAGGTCAACCAAGGCCTATTTAAAATCCCTCACCTCCAAGGAGGAAATGAAGCACATCAAGTCCCTAAAATCTAACTAGGGAAGGATAACTCAATAAGGAAATATTGAAAATAAATTTGGCTATGATTATAAAAAAAAAATTCAATCCTAGTGTGTGAGAGAGGAAAGAAATGTGGCCATGAAAACATATATCAACATAGTCACTCATAAATTGACACAATTGATCCAAGTGAAAATCGGTGGCCATCCAGGGGTGGCAGGTGCTAAGGGGGTCATTTATGACTTCAAAGGAAATCATATTACAAAATGTTCTTGGGGGTTCGGGTCTACAACAAATAATCAAGCTGAGATCCTAGAAATGTATATGGGTATGAAATTAATAAAAGCTAACCAATCATCAAAAGTCATTGTAATAGGTTATTCTGAGTTTATTATAAAAGGGTTATGAAAGATCAATAAAAATACACAACCCAATCTTCAAAGGATTTACCAAAGAATTTGAAATGAGGAGAAAATTTTCAAGTCTGTGGAGTATTATCTTATATATCACATAAAAAATGGGAAAGTTGACAACCTAGCCAAATCGACAAGGAAACTAGAGCATTGGATAGCCTGATTCAATAGGGATTGATCATTGATTCACCTACCTTAGTCATATGAATCAAAAAATAAATAAAAAATCCTAAGTCCTATAAACAAAGGTCGAATTAATACATTAATTATGGAAAATTATGGTTATGGAGGGGATGTGACCCCACTCTCCATCTGTATTAAGACTCATGACGTTATCACATCAAAATTTGCATTTCGTGCATGTCTTGTACTCCCTCCATGAGGCTTCTCTATCCTTCAGTACATATCTTCATAATCTCACGTGATTAGAATTAAAGTAGGTTTTGCTGGCATGATGCCAACATGGGGGATAATTCACCCATCCATCGCTAGAAATCTCATCTCCATACCCCTCAGATCTCTTTGTGTATTAATCCACATGTGATATGCATCACAATCCTTTTCCATGGATATGAAGTATCTTACTCCTCTGTTGTTGATGATCATTGCATCCCAACCACTTGTGCATGTGGTAACCCAAAATCGGATATATACTCATGGAAATGGTGAGAAAATGGGTTGACATTGGGATTCAACTGGTGTTTTTTAATGTCTTTATATTGACGAGTTTAATTGTTTCTCCTTCTCTGGATCCAAATCTTTTCATCCTTGTCCTCACTCAGATATGTAGTGTAGAAGTGATCTGAAAATGATCTTTAAAGACTTGGTTGAGTTTTAAGCATGTGTTCAATTACCATATAGGAATTAAGGAAATAAGAAGAACTTAATGAGAGAATATTGCAGCCATCATAAAGAAATGCATATCATAATATAAGCATAAAGAACAACAAACCATAATAGCAAGGTTGTTAACGAAGTTCAACAAGATTGTCTACGTCTTTGGGCCTTTGTCTCAGTGGGGAAGGCTTCCTTATTTCTCTTCAATGCTTCAAAAGTACATCAGAAATGTATCAAAAGGATTACAAATTGGTCTGGGTGTGTTCTTCTCAACCTCAAGAATCCAACACAGCTGATGACATTGAAAAAGGTTGAGCGTAGCTCCCGTAATTGGCCTTCAAAGTTCGCTTCCTCAATGGCTTCCCTGCATAAAAATGGCTTCAAGCTTCACAAACTCATCATCATTCTGCAATTATGGACCTCTTAGTCTGTCAAAAACCTATTATTTATATAGTATTTGAGTTGGTGATCCCATCCCAACTTCCTCCCAAGATCTGGCCTCAAAAAGGGCTCCAGATCCTCAAAAATGGGAAAAATTCCCTTTATTACAGGATGAAAATAAATAAATAAAACAAAACTATAGAAAAAACCCCACTTTTGGGATAAATGTGGCGCACCAGCCCCTTTTACCCAAGATCCTGGTCACATGGAGGCATCATGTGTCTTAGCTCTGGGATAAACACTTAAGTCTGCACCCCTTTCTCCTGGCTCCCTGCTCGTATGTGCCCATGTGGCCTGGCCTTAACTCTCCACGTGCCCAAATTTTTGGTGTTGACCCCTGGTCCTTAGCCCTGGTTGCGTGGGGTACCATGTGGCCTCGTGCTGGTCCACTCCGACCGGGTCTTAGCCCTAAAACCCCACTAACTGCAATTTAAAACAAAATCCATCCATATGGTTAAACAAGTGGTAATGTGGCTCGGATGGTGCGCCCCCTTTCACGAAGACATGGCTCGTCTGGAGGTTATGGGTTTGAAACCCTCAAAGGCGAAACAAATTTTTTGACCCCAACCAATATTGGAAAACTCTAGGGTACCACGTGGCACCTTGTGATGGGCCACATGTTACCCTATGGTTTTCCCATACAATCCGGTCACCACATAGTCAGCATGCAAAGTCATCTACCACGTCACTGTCGTTCCATGTCAGCATCTGTACTGCCAAGTCACCTGTCTAGTCAACATCCATACTACCCAATCACCCTGCCATGTCAGCATTCATACTGCCACTTGTCATCCATACTTCCACATGTCGGCCTGTCATTGATCCACATCAACGTTCCATACAATCACGTGTCGCATCCATATAGTGCCACGTGTTGTGTCTGTACAATTCCACGTGTCAATTTTTTATTGGTCCACATAAGCCAATGAAAATGCCAAAAATGAGTGATACATGTCACCTCCTCATGCTGCCATGTGTCCCTACTGATTTCATCATGAAATCATGTTGGCATCACCTATCGTACTATTGACGTCAACAGTACGGCCTGTTCACTTTGACCAGTTGACTTTTTTGCATGTTTGGGAAATTGATTAGAATGCGATAACTTTTTCATACGGTGTCCATTTTCGGAAAAAAATATATGGCTGGAATCGGTGGGAAGAGCTCGATGCAATGGAGTTGGTTTCGTCTGATTCCAAGAATTTTTATTTTTAGGCCTTTCTAGATCCATTTTGGATCATGCCTTCCCACTAAGACCTTTTGGTCCTCCAAAAGGGTATTAACCAGTCATCAAGTGCGGGATAGGCCACCCCACTTGTCCTTTGTATTTAAACTTTGTCTTGTGCACCTGTCACATCATAATCAATTGCAAAACAACCATGGAAACTGAGAGCATATTGTTAGCCACTTGAACTCGTTGACATCTTATTGAAGCCACTACCATCCATGTTGAAAACATTAGCAATGATAATATCAGAAATATGACTACAAATGAACTAATATGTTTGATGTGCTTGCATGACATTAGATTATCTTGACGCAAAGTATGATTGAATTTCCATTCTACAACCATCTCATGTTCATTCTTAAGATCAACTTCTTTACTTGGCACAATTATAGGTGTGTTTCTTGCATAAGATGCCTTCCTTAATTGTTCCATTGTTTGAAGAGATTGATTTTCTTTTAAGTTATGAGCATGTACAACATATTCATTTCCTTATTTAGTTAAGTGATATTGATTATGTTCCCTATAGAAGATTTCTTTGTGATCATACAAATAAGGGTTGACTAAGACCATTCCACATTCATTTAGTGGCACCACATCACATGTTACCTCATCCACAAACTTTGATGAAATTGCAAACTTTAAAGTGTGTTGCTTTGTTATGTGCAATTTATGATTGTTGCGTATCCATTTAAGTGAGTAAGGTTTATGATGTAGGTTAGTTGTCAATCCCAATTGTTTAACCACTTCCTCTAAAATAAAGTTATATTTAGATCCACTATGTATCAATGTATCGATCTTAGTATGTTTCATTATCACCCTTATGTGAAAAAATTTACTTCTAGAATCATATCCATCACCAATTTTACCTGTCAAACCAACTGTTGTGATTTTAGTCTCGTCACCTAAATCATATCCAAAGTCTGTTGGTCGTGTTTCTTTTGCAACTGTTTGCCTCCCTTTCCTCTCTTTGAACCACTTCGATCTCTTCTTTGGGTGCAATTGACAACAATGGTCATCATCGTGCCCTTCTTTCTTGCAATGCTTGTGCAAGAGAGCTTCTCTTCTTTCCTTGTTGTTGAATTTGCTTTCTTTTCATTCCCCTTTCTTTTGTCCTCTTTCCTTGAAGACGATTCCCCTGATACACCAAGTATTGTTTTCCCTGCTTCAATGTATGTTGCTTGAACAGAAACCTCATCAAGATTAGTAGGTCCAAACATAAATATAGTGTTACAAATATGTATAGGTAAACTTCCTATATACTTCATAAGATTTTCTTGTGCATGTAATGGGATATTTAACATTAATTCCATTTTACGAAATTCATCTTTGTATTCTTACACTATTTTTCCTTTTCTTCGTTTAAGACTTTACCATTCAATTAAATCCTTCTCCTTATAAACCAAAGGATACAATTTTTTTCTAAGTGCAAAAACAAAATCTTTCCATGATGGAAATACATTACCAACTTGTTGAGTACCATGTTGCAACTTACTATGCCACCAAATGAGTGTTGTGCCTGCAAGACGAAGCAATGCCAACTTGATTTGGGTTGCCTCATCCTTGATTTGTTGCACACTGCAATAAACTTCCATCTGTCCGACCCAGTTATCAAGCCTCTCAGCATTGACTTCACCATCATACATGGTAAATTAAAATTTCACATCAAGCTTAAGTAAAGGAATATCATGTTTATGTTTATGGGAATGTTTTCTTGCGGTAGAAGTTTCACTTGTACTTGAAGAAGAAGAATGTTGATTAAGGTTGGTTGTCATTGATGTCAACCCTTGAAGAAAGCCCCGTAGCGCAAAGGTTTGGGAAATGGACCCAAGATTGTTTGATGTAAATATGACTCATTATTGTTTTGTCATGGTTGATAAGAAGTAAATATGGATGAACTCCAAAGTGGTCCCCTTATGGTGAAATCCCTCACTGGAAGATGCTTTGCAGAGTAAGAGAACCCATGCTTAATTGTGGAATAATGAGATGAAGGACAGTGAATTTTTTAGGGAAACTATCCTTTATGGATAGTGTTTTTCATTCCATTTCTGGTAGTATGTAGAACGTCACATAACTCTTCACAGTTAGAGAGTTATGACCATGTGAAGTTGGAGAACCCAGGTTTGGTTAATGGACCCAAGTTTGTTTGATGGATAACGGTATGATTTTTGCTATATTTGAAGGTAATAATATTCTAGATGGATAGTACATGTCATTCCATTTCTGGTGGTATGTGGAATGTCACATAACTCCTCACAGTTTGAGAGTTATGTCCTTTTGAAGTTGGAGGACCCTCATATGTCATCTAGAAGCCTCAAAAGGTCAAAGTAGTCAAAGTGGTTTAAGAGATTTTAAAAGGTAAATAATAAAGTGAAGTGATGAGTGTATTATAATTCAAAGTGATTACAAAATAAATTATTTCAATAATAAATTTAATGGAGAAATTAGAAGTGGGTTAACCCTAAAATAAGGAAAGTGGGTCAAGTGACCTAGAAGATGTTTTTAAGGAAGCTACTTGGAGAGTATAAATAAGAGGCAAGGCTCTCTCATTTTAATCACACTTGAGAATATTGAATATATATAGGTTTCTGAGGTAACCAAGGATATCTAAGCTGAATTTCTGAGGGAAGGTGAAGAAAAGAAGGCCAAAATGCAAGGAAGGATAAATTATTTTGATGGTGCTTTCTAAGGTATGTTATTTACAGGTCATCTCACCATTTTCGCTATAACTTTTTTTATCTAATGATTCAGACCGTGAAATTTCCATTCCATTGAGAAAACATACCCAAGTATCTGTGGTAAAAAATTCATCTTGTGGGTTGTTGTATTTTGGGATTTACACTCCATGGGAAATAGGGTTTGTGGCTAGTCCTGAAACTAGTCAAAAACAGGTGTTTGGGGTAAAAACGTCATAACTTCTTCATAACAGATCCAAATTCAGTGAGACAAAATGTGTTGATTATTTTACATTCTGTAGTATTTTTTTTAACTTTTCAGATCAATTCAATGAATGTTTCATGCAGAGAACGCTCTACAAGGTCGTTCTCTAGAATAAGCCAAAATTCAGCAAGGTATGCCATTTTTGCTATAACTCCTTTTATGAGAGGTTCCAAGTAGTAAAACCTGGAGGAATTGCATAAAACACACTGAAGAACATTGGGTATCAGTTTCATATCTTTATACATTACAAGTTCAAAGTTATGATTACTTCAAGTTAGGGTTGTTGACTAATCCAAAACTTGGCATTTGAGACTAAAGAAAAGTTTGATGAAAATGCTAGTCTCTTGTTGTTAAAGTTAAGGAGGGTTTGAATGAATGTGATCATATACACCAGGTCTATTACATAGCTACAAATCATATTTGGATGATGAAATTACACTGGTGTACTGTGTATGTGTATGACTGTTCATACTGGTGTACTGTGTATTTGTATGACTGTTCATTTTTTCATTGTTTATTTAATCTGCAGTTATTGGATGATAATGCTACATTGATATAACACTTGGATTATATGGTTAAAAAGGATTAAATTTATCTATTACTGATTTACCCCCCCCTCTCAGTAATCCAACAATTGGTATCAAAGTGAGGCTCCTTCAGGAAACAATTTAACCACTGGAAGGAGATCATGGATTATTATGAGAATAGAGTACCAATGTTTAATGGTCAGAATGGTTTTAAGTATGAGATGTGGAGCAGAAGGACGGAAGTATTTTTACAGGAAAAGGGACATTATATTTGGCTATCAGTTGTTACAGGATATGATAGTTCAAAAAGGGCAAACACTGCAACCAAGAAGGAATTGAAGAAGAATAACAAAATAGAAATGGATTTCATCTAGGAAGAATTACCTAAACCGATAAGAGAAAAGGTTGGTAAATGTTCATCAGCCAAAGAACTTTGGGATAAGTTACATGGCATATATTCTTCACCCATCGCAGATTCAAAAAGTGCCAAAGAAGATGCAGATACAGAACAAGAAGAAAGATGTTCATCATGTCAAAAAGATTCAGAAGAGGAAGAGTATGATGAAGCAGAAGTTGATTACAAAGAAAAATTGATCAATGCAATTAAATATCTATGGAAATAAAGAGAAGAAAACAAGTCATCCAAGAAAGAATTGATGAAGCAAAAAAAAAGTGTTCAAGGTTCCGAAAAGGATCAGAAGGTCATCAAGAATTTAAGAGCTCAACTAGAAGAGGCCAGAAGAATTGAAGAAACTCTAGAATATCAAAAGAAATGTTTAGAAGCCAACATAGCAGCACAAAAGGAAGAAGCAGAAAAGAGAGAAAATATATTGATAGATCATCTCAAGGAAAGAACCAATGACTTAAACCAACTTGAGGAAGAGTTTGGTCAAGAAGAGAAAAGTCTGGAGGAAGAAATAATTACATTGAAAATCCAACTTGAAGAAGCAAAGAGAACAAAAGAGTTCATGAAGTCTCAAATAATGAAGAAAGAAGAGGTTGAGAATCTTGAAGAAGAAGTTGTCACACTAAGAGTCAAAATCATCAAGCTCAACATGAACATTGAAGAGATAGAAACATCCACATTAGTTTTAGAGAATAAAGAGAAGCACTCTACGTTGCTAGAAAAGAAGAATGAAGAAAATAGAAAGAGTTATGCAGAAGTACTCAAGGGAAGGAATCATGGTCAACCAGAATATAAGAAAACTATTAAAGATACATCTTCAAGAATACCATCCATGTTCAATCCACAAAGAAACTTCAATCATGATCATGATCAGTCAAGGAAAAAATTCAGAAGGACTACGCCACAAAGAAGATCATTCACTCCCAGGTATGAAAATTTATTTTATGGTCATTGTTTTTATTGAACTAACTTTGGACATAAGGTTGCAGATTGCAGGGATTATAAAAGAAATGTTCAAGAAGACCATGCCTATGTGGTCGCACATAACATTGAGTGTTACAAATGTCATAACTACGGACACATAGCCAGTGATTGTAGAAGCATGATCGATACTTCCATGAAAGAGAATACGAATATCAGATATAAGAAAGTATGGATAAGAAAATAGGAAGAACATGTGAACAAAGACCAGGTACCAGAGATCGCAAGATTGGCAATAAAACGAGATGAAGAAAATTCTACAGAGAAAAGGAAAGATGTCAGATACAGAAAGGTTTGGAAAATAACTGAAAGAAAGGAAGGACAGGTAAATAAGGAACAGGTTCAAGAGATTGTACTTTCAGGCATTGTAGTGAAAGATGAATCCACAAATAGAAAGAAAGAAGTTAGATATCAGAGAGATAATGAATCTACCAATGAACATGATGATGAATACACATCAGAGAAGGAATTGTTCTAAGCCATCCAGCTTAGAGACTCCCAAGTAATATGAATATTAGACAGGGGGAGACTATGCGATAGTTGTGACAGACCAAAGAACCATCCTTCGAGCAGCTTGCAGAGTTTGAGAAGACAAATTCAGAGCAATCAGTTAGCAGAAGTACAGTTTGATAGATTAATCAAGACTTCATGATAGTATAGTGATAAATGGGTCGGCATTATGGACAATTGCACAAGTAGAGTCTTGGACAGTATGGACATAGATGGATTCGTAAGAACACTTAGAAGGTTTGGATAGATATATGATAGTGGACAACAGAATGGATTCATAGATTATTTCAGAGAGTGATTCAAAGAAAAATGAACATTATCATAATGGATGATAATTACACAGGAAATGGCTTGAACAATGTTAATGGATTCCAAATTGACAGATATTTTTTGGATACATGCAGTGCATACATTAGTTCACATTCAAAACAGAGTAATGCTCAGAAACAACAATGACAAAACTCCCTACGAACTATGGAAAGGAAGCGTAGACAACAACCTCTACATCAAGGTAACTCAAGGTAATATTTTATTAATTG